>CAMRHE010000098.1:6010000-6215142 GCA_947044405.1 Leptodactylus fallax | reverse complement strand
CCTGGTATTTCATCATTTTTCACCTACTGCTGTATGAGGTTCTACAAGATTTACTTGGATTAAAGCATCTGGAATCTTATCTACGCCTCCTCAGTTGAGTTGAACACTATCTGATAGATATCTTGGTGTAAATTGCTGGTTAGCATAGAGACTACAGGACACTCTCACAACCTCACACTTGCAGCCAAGCTATTGAGTCAGAACAAGACCATATAAACCTCATAGAGGGAGGACACTATAAGTGAGAGCCAGGGGTGTAACATGAAGCTCCTGGACCCCAATGCAAACTACGTATTGGGCCCCTACGTTCCCTTTGCTATGTGTAATACATGTTTCTTCTTATGTGGTAGAGAGCCCTTTGGGCCCCCTGAGGCTCCAGGGCTTAGGAGAGATTTCTACCTCTGCACCCTCTACAGCTACACACTTGGTAAGAGCTTATAAGTGCAGGCTCCGGCAGACCCCATATATTATATGGTTAAACATACCATTGAAGGAAAATGCAGAAAATATTTAAACCAAATTAGGTATGACCAACAGAAAAGTGCATAATATACACTGCAAGCCCAAGTATCCAATATCAATCCAGCAAAAATTAAGCTACATAAAACTTTTATTATATAAAAAATATTCAAAAGAAGCCCACCAGGCTATCTATCAAAAAAGCATAGGAATATATACTAGTACTCAAGAAATCCCCCCACAGTGCTCTTAATCTAAGCAGCTTTAAATATAAAATATTCAATTAAACTCTCATAGCAAACAATATATTTGAGATGTAGTATATTGTGTCACTAATACCTTATATATAGGACCCACATCCAAAAGGTTATAATCAGTAATAAGAGAACGATCTTACCAGATCTTACCAGATAGGTAAGGAGAAGTCACTTTCCAAAGTAAAAGGACGCCATGGATGATAGTCTCGCCCTATTATACCTGGGACTGTACCGTAAATAGCCCACATGGAAATAACTAGCGCCCTAACAAGGGTTGTACCATAACTGAACCCTAAAAAATACACCCTACTTCTGCCTACCTGCCCTAATGTGTTTCACCCTGGTCACAAGGACTCATCAATGGGACCTTGGAGAAAATAGGGAAAAAGAACCACACTTAGCCTCCGGGGTGTATGCATTACCAAAATTCATACCAAAATATCTATGTAAACTACAAATAATGTGCCACTGCAAAAAATCACCTACTTTCTATTCCCTTCTCTTATGCTTCACAGTGGGGAACAGACATTTCAACTTACAGTGGTAAAGTGCATATAAAGAGAGGCATGGACATGTTCTCAGCATCCCACGAGTGTTATAAAGATAAGGCCCAGTTGGAACCAGCCCATATAAGCTCCTCCATTGGGTCCGTCCGACTGTATTAAAGCAGTGGGCATGTACTGAGCAGAGCCGCATCACGGCATTACTTGTCTACAGCCATATGTCTCACTTCTCCCAAAGTCGAGACCATTCATCCACCCTCTACCTCTAGTGCCAGCCAAGAACCCATGATAGGGTATCAGCCCATAGCAACCATTGCCATCTAAGTTACACTTTCTATGGCCGAATCGCCAAGTGGTACCTTAGCAGCATCTCATTCATGGACCTTCGTCACTCTAAATGAGGCCAAAACAGCTTGGCAGACTTAGGAATCAAAACCACAAGACAATGACCCCATGTAGAGACATACAGTAGGCAAAGAGATACAAAAATTCCTTTCAGTAGGTACATATACAGATGCTGCATACACCCCTAGTGTCTATATTGGGAAAATAATTTTATCCCATATCTACCCACTAAATCCGAATATGAATTATTTTAAAGTGCCAGCAGAGACTAGCGTAAGGGTCACTACTCTCAAAAGGAAAGGAGGGTAGACAGTGGCCAAGCTATACTTCAAGATAGATGTGGGTCCTATATATAAGGTGTCGGGGGCAAGTCCCCCTGGGATGGATGCCATCGTAATCCTAATTAAATAAATAACCAGTTTCGAGCGCTCGGGAAACAAGACGTACACAGTTATCGTGTATGAACCGTTTCTACTTTATTACGTAGTTCAATACAGTTTTAAAAGCAAGCTCAATTGCATAACAGTCATGTGATCAATATACATATATGGTCTTTCCAGTTCCGTTATCACACAAATTTGTTCATTTACCCATCACCCCAGATGTTTTCATTTTCACCTTATCTAAATGTCCTTCCAAGACTACTAGTTCTGCTGAAATCGGCAGAACTGTTGATATCTCCCCCAGACTCCAAGTCTGTCCTTATCAACTACGCAGTCTTGTTTACAGATCATTCCACCCTCTTGTGCTTTCTGCATACTGTGATATAGAATATAGTGCAAGTTATGTTTTAACCCTTACAATTCCCCCATTTTAGGACTTTATTTTTAATCAGTATTCAATGAATACATTCACACTATCTGTGTGCCATCTGTGATGGATTCTCCATTGAAAATGTTAAAAATAATGATCCTACCTTACATACTGAGTATTGTCCCTCATGAGATTGCATAGCGAAGGAATACATTGGATACAACAACATCCTAATATCATAAAAATGATTACACAAAGGATTATACCTACGATTTGTCGAAGGTATCCCAAGTCACGTAGGAAAGCTAACAGCCAGTCCCACCATCCTTGGTTGACATCTTGTTTAATATGTGTTACCATTTCCTGCAACTGTTTCAACTTATCATGCACATCTTCTGAATGGTCAGACAAATTAAAACAGCACATTCCTGCAAAAGTGTTGCACCCATAACCATGTTTAAGCAGTAAATAATCTATAGCCGCTCTATTCTGCAATATTGCTTTTTTATGTGATTGCAAATCTAATACAACATCTTTAATGATAGCGCTAGTAGTGTTTATATTCTTTACCATAAAGCAAGCAATACGTGATATTATCTTAGCATTATATACAGACAAACTTGGTACTCCTACCAGTGACACAGCTAGGCTTATGTATTCTGCTTTCGATAAGAGTTTCACATCATAATTACAATCCTCAGGCAGTGGGATAGTACTTCTTTTGTGTAATATATGTACATGCGATTTCTGTGAACTCTGTTCATATGGTGTGGATATCATAGTCAATGCTAATCTAGACAAGGCACATATGCCTCCAGTTATATTGGCAGGTATATAGGTGTAGCTGCTATTACCACACGCTAGAACCCACCCAGGTGGCAAGGGTACATGTAAATCTAGTGACGGGACAATAAGTGTCCTGTTACATTGCATCCTCTTCCCTTCCCTCAGGGTTTGACAATCGTTGTCAGTTCTATTGCAGATTTGTGGAAACTGCCCTTTATTCATTATAGGAGACACATAGTTATATAGTTAGATAGTAGATGAGATAGGATGAAGACATCAGTCCATCAAGTCCATCCTATAACCCTAAAGTCCCCTGCAGTGTTGATCCAGAGGAAGGCAAAAAACCCCATGAGGCTTATGCCAATTGCCGCATTTCATGGGAAAAAATTCCTTTCCGACTCCAATCTGGCAATCAGCATAAAACCCTGGATCAACGTCCCCTTAAAATCTAGAACCCATAACCCGTAATGTTGTTCTGTTCGAGAAAGTCATCCAGGCCCTCTTTGAACTCGTTCAATGAATCCAGTATACTACAGTACTACTACATTACTACAATACTACAGTATACTACATCTGAAAAATATTGTTAGCTATGAGAGGTCAATTGATTATTGTATATTTTCTATATCAAGCTGCTTTGAATAAGAGCACACTATGGGGGTTTTCTTGAATACCAGTATATAGCAAAATGCATAAGTATGTATTGAAACTGAACTCTGTCATACAAAATATCACGGTCTACTCTAGATAAAGGGATATTCTTCTCAAAGAGGTGCGGTTTTTTTCACTTTGTGTTATTTTCTCTTTTGTTATTCTTTAAATTTATATCATGTGTTGAGAGTGTACAACTCGTATCATTTCATGTCACTGTTGCTAAAATAGTACTATTGAACTTCCAACTTACAGTGCTGATTGTCTATACAACCCCCAATAATAAGCAAAACTGAAACTTAGGCCTCATGTATACGATTGTTTGCACAGTAAGTGTGCTAGCCGTGTTTTTCATGACTAGTGCACTAACCCATCCATTTCTATTGCCCATACACTGGACTGTGTATTTTCACAGTCCAGTGTATGGGGCTGTAAGCCGTGAGCCAAAATCAGGACACGTCCTATTCCTGTCAGTTTTGCGGACCGTGCTCACTGGCCCCAATGAATGGGGCCGCAGAAGCACAGGCAGTGTATGGGTGAACAGATGACATCCGTGTGCCGTCCGTGCCACTCAATCCATGCCCGGCGGTATGCACATCATCATGTGCATGTTGTCTAATGTTGTAACCTTTCTTATGGTATGGTGGTGCTGAATGTGTACATGTGTATGTATACATAATCTTCATTATTTGTAACTTTTGCACATCACCTAGGAACCTCAATGTATGTGTCTTGATGCATTGATAATAAACCTGCCAAAGAAACCTATCCACTGGTGTCTGCCTTCTGCTTGTAGCACCTTTATTTGTGCACTGAACTTATCACTCCATTAACTTTACGCATAGTTGGGACCTTTCAAATATGGCAAGTAATGCAAGCATGAAATGAGCTTGGGTGAATAAAACCTTTCAGAAAATAGACAGAGCCCCCAGCAAAAGCATTCTGTACAAAAATGAGATGAAATTCTACAGGGTCAGATTTACATTTTTTCTTTTACATAGTAGCATTCTGTTCTCCTCTAAAATCTACTTGGTTATTCTCTATATACTACTTAGCCCTTGTCTATTGAAATACTGCTCATTTATCCTCTATAAACGTATAAGAGGGTGAACTGTAAGTGTCCTATACTTAGCCCCTTGTAAGAAGGTTGAAAAATGTAACCACTACCCTCTTGCAAATTAAAGGGGTATTCCCAAAAACATATTTAGATATGTAGACAATTATATTTGTTGTGTTTTATTTGTAATTTACGGCATTATATGTTATGTTATTATTTGGGAACCCACTGGCATTTCATCATTATTCTATTGTGTAGATTAAACCACAGCCAGAAACTGTATTGATATTACTATGATCTAACTATGTTGCACTTTTATGACATCCAGTGACTTGTCACTGACGTTGGACTGATGGACAATAAACCACCATTAGATGTGTGATGCCAGATACATGCTGAGTCAAAGAAATACCTCAGGCAGCTTGTCTCCAAGTAGCTTAAAGAGGGTTTCCAGCCTCCAGGTGTTTTTCATACTTAAGACGTATCCACTAGATACATCGGTATCTGATTGGTAGGAGTCCAAATGCCAGATCCTGCAATGATCAGTTGACCTGGCTGCTTGAAACTACTGCACTGGATAGAACCAGAAGCAGCTCTGCTCCTATTCAAGTAGTAAGTGCAGAGTTGCAGTACCCTGGTGCCATCACTATGCAGTGGCCGGGGCTGCAGCTCTTCACTCTGTCCTTAGTGCACTGGAGCTTCAGAGTGACAATGGTAGGGTCATAGAGCAACATCAAGCTAGCTAAGAGACGTTCCCACTCTTACATGGATATCACATTAATGCATATAAGTAAGTGCCTTGGTGCCACTAGGGGTCAGACAGGACAGATCAGAAGGTTCTGTAGAACAGTGGTTCTCAAGGCACATTAAATGTACCCCTGGGGGTACATCCAACTGTCTCCAGGGTACACACCATGTTGAGAGTCCCCCCTCATGGTAGTTCGTGGGATTCGTCACCCATGAACTACAATCATACACCGAGGGTCTCTTCGGACTCTCAGATTGTAATTAGCAGAGACCGTGGGGAGGTGATCAAACATAAAAACAGTGTTACTTACATGTCCTGGGCTCTGGAGCTTCTCCCCGTGCTCCTCTGGCCTACAGAGATAATGTCATACGGTCACATGGATCACATAGCACAATGACGAATACGCTATGAGACTGCTTGATGTCATCTCTGTAGACCAGAGCAGCAAGGGGAGAAGCGCCAGAGCCCAGGACAGGTAACAAGGTAACACTGTTTTTATGTTTGATTACCTCATCGCGGCCTCCACTAACTATACTCTGAGGGTCCGAAGAGACCCTCAGAATATAATTGTAGTTCGTGTGTGACAAATCCCCCCAAAATATCAGGTTTGGCTGAACCTCATAAATATGTGGGTTTGGTGAAACCCGATTTTGTAAGAAAATCCCTATGTACAGTGGGGGAAAAAAAGTATTTAGTCAGCCACCAATTGTGCAAGTTCTCTCACTTAAAAAGATGAGAGAGGCCTGTAATTGATATCATAGGTAGACCTAAACTATGAGAGACAAAATGAGAAAACAAATCCAGAAAATCACATTGTCTGATTTTTAAAGAATTTATTTGCAAATTATGGTGGAAAATAAGTATTTGGTCACCTACAAACAAGCAAGATTTCTGGCCTATTCCTCCATGCAGATCTCCTCTAGAGCAGTGATGTTTTGGGGCTGTCGCTGGGCAACACGGACTTTCAACTCCCTCCAAAGGTTTTCTATGGGGTTGAAATCTAGAGACAGGCTAGGCCACTCCAGGACCTTGAAATGCTTCTTACGAAGCCACTCCTTCGTTGCCCTGGTGGTGTGTTTGGGATCATTGTCATGCTGAAAGACCCAGTCACGTTTTATTTTCAATGTCTTTGCTGATGGAAGGAGGTTTGCACTCAAAATCTCACGATGCATGGCCTCATTCATTCTTTCATGTACACGGATCAGTTGTCCTAGTCCCTTTGTAAAGAAACAGCCCCAAAGCATGATGTTGCCACCCCAATGCTTCACAGTAGGTATGGTGTTCTTTGGATGCAACTCAGCATTCACTCTCCTCCAAACACGACGAGTTGTGTTTCTACCAAACAGCTCTACTTTGGTTTCATCTGACCATATGACATTCTCCCAATACTCTTCTGGAACATCCAAATGCTCTCTAGCAAACTGCAGACGGGCCCGTTTAAGTACTGGCTTAAGCAGGGGGACACCTCTGGCACTGCAGGTTCTGAGTCCCTGGCGGCGTAGTGTGTTACTGACGGTAGCCTTTGTTACGTTAGTCTCAGCTTTCTGCAGGTCATTCACTAGGTCCCCCCCGTGTGGTTCTGGGATTTTTGCTCACTGTTCTTGTGATCATTTTGACCCCATACGGGGTGAGATCTTGCATGGAGCCCCTGATCAAGGGAGATTATCAGTGGTCTTGTATGTCTTCCATTTTCTAATTATTGCTCCCACAGTTGATTTCTTCACACCAAACTGCTTGCCTATTGCAGATTCAGTCTTCCCAGCCTGGTGCAGGTCTACAATTTTGTTTCTGGTGTCCTTCCACAGCTCTTTGGTCTTCACCATAGTGGAGTTTGGAGTGTGACTGTTTGAGGTTGGACAGGTGTCTTTTATACTGATAACAATGTCAAACAGGCGCCATTACTACAGGTAATGAGTGGAGGTCAGAGGAGCTTCTTAAAGAAGTTGTTACAGGTCTGTGCGAGACAGAAATCTTGCTTGTTTGTAAGTGATCAAATACTTATTTTCCACCATAATTTGCAAATAAATTCTTAAAAAATCAGACAATGTGATTTTCTGGATTTGTTTTCTCATTTTGTCTCTCATAGTTGAGGTCTACCTATGATGACAATTACAGGCCTCTCTCATCTTTTTAAGTGGGAGAACTTGCACAATTGATGGCTGACTAAATACTTTTTTTTTCCTCACTGTATGTGGGATTTTATTAATGTAGGGGCCATTATACTGCGTGGAGGGGCCACTCAGGACATTATACTGCATGGAGGGGCCACTCAGGGACATTATATTGCATAGAGGGGCCACTCAGGGTCATTATACTGCATGGAAGGGCCACTCAGGGACATTATACTGTATAGAGGCCACTATGGGACATTATACTGCTTGGAGGGGGCACTATGGGACATTATACTGTATGAAAGGGACACTATGGGACATTATACTGTATAGAGAGGCCACTATGGGACATTATACTATATGGGGCTGCTGTAGCACTGTGGGGGTTCTTATTTTACATGTGGAGGCCATTATATTACATGTGGAGGACACTGTGTGAGTCATTATATTACATGTGGGGCACTGAAGTGTGAGGGCCATTATACTACATGTGGGGGCACTGAGGGGACCTTTACATAATTGTTAACAAAAGCTTAAAAAAGCCTTATTTTCTTAAGATTTATAAGTGGTCACTACTTTGGGGGTACTTGGTTGGGACATTTTCTCACCAGGGGGTACTTCACCTGAAAAGGTTAAGAACCATTGCAGTAGAAGACACCTTCTAAACTGCACAACAATTTGCTAGCTAGTAGGAATGAATAGCAATAACCAACAAGGTGTTTTACCCCAGAGCTACAGAGGTGTTTTAGGAGCTTCCACTACAGTATGGAGTCTATCCCAGCTAAAGAAACCCCACCCATCTGACACAAGAAATGGTGCATCTGACACAAATTGACAACAGGACACTTTAGAAGGGTGATAATCTGGAGACACCTGGGAGACTATATCTAAGTGTGTGACCAAGCTGAGATTGGCATAGAACAGTTTACCATTGTGTGAAAGCTGCAGTGAATACAGGCCAGTGTAGTTCAAGTGAGTGAGCAGTGAGACCAGTTACCATCAGGACACTACTGACCAGTTCAGAGATGACACAGACAAAGGGGTTAACAACAACCTAGCATAAAAGACTGGAAAACAATTGACAGCACTGTGACAAGAAACTGTCTACATCACTGTGTCTACTGTCTGAAAGACACTGTGCCTCTATGTGAAATTGGTAAATTTTGTATTGCTCCAAACGCGACATATCAGTGGAGTGTAACCTCTCAACATGGTACTTATCGTTCCCAATTTACTAGTCAGCTTTCCTGATATACTACTCAGTTCTCCTCTATATACTACCCATCTCTCCACTATATTCTATTTAGTGCCTGCCTAAAAATTGTTCATTATATTTAACTCAGTTATCTTCCCATGCTTTCTCCCTCCTTCCAACCAAAGTATAACCTATCTGTAAAAAAGTCACTGTAATCTTTCCAGTGGATGTTCCGAAAAACATGAACAATTCTAGGATTGTGTGTTTGACAATTGTTCCTTATCCACACTTTCCAGTTTCATATTAATATTAATGCAGCAACATAACGCTAAGTAAATGTTTTAACGTACTGCCAAAGGAGTGGCAATGTTTTACTGGGATCAGAGCTACAGTTTGTTTGTTTTTTCACTGCACACCTCAGTGGCGGTTACAAAGTGTACTTGCCTTGGATGACTGCAAAGGTTCATACACAAGAGCCATAAAAATTGTGTTTAATAGGTGGAGTGCAGAAAGATCTCTGCTGGTTTTATCTGTTCATGGGAAGCATTGTGTTTTGTGCTGATCTAGATAGAAAGACTCATTGATGTGGGAAGTCATTGAAATCATCGTCTTTAAAATCAAAGAGAAGAAAACAATAGATTATTTTTGTTATTTTACTAGCACTAGAGATTGTTTGGTTTGGTTTCATATATATAATTATACTAATAAATAGTTTATTTTCCTAAAAATTATGTTATGCAGGATGATATCTTTAGACTGTCTAGTCAAAGTTTATGCTACCTTTTAGTTGGCTTAAATTTAGCCAGAATTTTACGTAATAATTTTGGTGCATCTTGGGACATTTAAGTCACACTGACTTTTCTGAGAAGCCACATGCGCATGTCTACCAAATCTGAAAAAACTTTAGCTCAATCTAGATGAGCTATATTTACAGTGCTGGCCAAAAGTACTGGCACCACTGCAATTCTGTCAGAAAATACTCAATTTCTTCCAGAAAATGATTGCAATCACAAATGCTTTGGTAATAATATCTTCATTTATTTTGCTTGCAATGGAAAAACACAAAAGAGAATGAAAAAAAAGTCAAATCATTGATCATTTTACACAAAACTCCAAAAATGGGCCGGACAAAAGTATTGGCACCCTCAGCCTAATACTTGGTAGCACAACCTTTAGACAAAATAACTGCGAACAACCGCTTCCGGTAACCATCAATGAGTTTCTTACAATGCTCTACTGTAATTTTAGACCATTCTTCTTTGGCAAATTTCTCCAGGTCCCTGAGATTTGAAGGGTGCCTTCTCCAAACTGCCATTTTGAGATCTCTCCACAGGTGTTCTATGGGATTCAGGTCTGGACTCATTGCTGGCCACTTTAGAAGTCTCCAGTGCTTTCTCTCAAACCATTTTCTAGTGCTTTTTGAAGTGTGTTTTGGGTCATTGTCCTGCTGGAAGACCCATGACCTCTGAGGGAGACCCAGCTTTCTCAAACTGGGCCCTACATTATGCTGCAAAATTTGTTGGTAGTCTTCAGACTTCATAATGCCATGTACACGGTCAAGCAGTCCAGTGCCAGAGGCAGCAAAGCAACCCCAAAACATCAGGGAACCTCCGCCATGTTTGACTGTAGGGACCGTGTTCTTTTCTTTGAAGGCCTCTTTTTTTTCCCTGTAAACTCTATGTTGATGCCTTTTCCCAAAAAGCTCTACTTTTGTCTCATCTGACCAGAGAACATTCTTCCAAAAAATTTTTGGCTTTCTCAGGTAAGTTTTGGCAAACTCCAGCCTGGCTTTTTTATATCTCTGGGTCAGAAGTGGGGTCTTCCTGGGTATCCTACCATAGAGTCCCTTTTCATTCAGACACCGACGGATAGTACGGGTTGACACTGTTGTACCCTTGGACTGCAGGGCATCTAGAACTTGTTTGGATGTTAGTCGAGGTTCTTTAGCCACCATCTGCACAATCTTTCGTCAATTTTTCTTTTCCGTCCACATCTAGGGAGGTTAGCCACAGTGCCATGGGCTTTAAACTTCTTGATGACACTGCGCACGGTAGACACAGGAACATTCAGGTCTTTGGAGATGGACTTGTAGCCTTGAGATTGCTCATGCTTCCTCACAATTTTGCTTCTCAAGTCCTCAGACAGTTCTTTGGTCTTCTTTCTTTTCTCCATGCTCAATGTGGTACACAAAAGGACACAGGACATAGGTTGAGTCAACTTTAATCCATTTCAACTGGCTGCAAGTGTGATTTAGTTATTGCCACCACCTGTTATGTGCCACAGGTAAGTAACAGGTGCTGTTAATTACACAAATTAGAGAAGCATCACAAGATTTTTCAAAGGGTGCCAATAATTTTGTCCACCCCCTTTTTTATGTTTGGTGTGGAATTATATCCAAT
This sequence comes from Leptodactylus fallax, assembly GCA_947044405.1. NCBI lineage: Eukaryota > Metazoa > Chordata > Amphibia > Anura > Leptodactylidae > Leptodactylus > Leptodactylus fallax. Next base: position 6,203,878 of record CAMRHE010000098.1, on the reverse strand, counting down.
TTGGCTTTTTGACAATTCTTTTTGTGGTTTTCCATTGACGACAAATTAAATGAAGATATTATTACCAACGCATTTGTGATTGCAATCATTTTCTGGAAGAAATTGAGTATTATCTGACAGAATTGCAGGGTTGCCAATACTTTTGGCCAGCACTGTATGTGAGTGTCTAGTCTTAACCACAATATTAAATCTGGGCCATTGTGACCCATTTATTAAAGTGTCACATGCTAAATTAGATGTGTACTAGTTAAACCTGCCGATTTTTATGGGATGGGCAGACTATCAAATGTGCAAGGGGGCATCCTGACTCTCCACCGGTGGCAGATGTGCTGGATTTCAGCTTCCTGATCCTTTTGTTCCCAGGTAGATAAGCTTCTGCCAGAGGAGTCTGGCAGCAGCTCTCTCTCCTAACCCAGTTTAGTACACATACAGTTGCTTGGACAAGACAGGCATGCATGTATATGGGAGAGTCAGGCAAGATAGCTCAAGTGAATGCTAACTTTAGACAGTTTTATTTTATAGCTGGCATAGTCAGCAAAACAAGCACATTTTTTCCCAGTTGTTAGGTTTCTTTCCAGGTTTACTCCGTTTAGCGATAAAAAAAAAATAGATCAAAATTAACATATATAAGTACTCTTACCTCTGACCAGATCGACATCAATTAGGTCAGATTTCATATACACCATCTTCTTAGATTTATTTTTAAGACCCTGAGACAGAAGACAAAAAAACAGTTTCAATTAGCCATCTTTGATCTTTTGGAAGCTTTACATTAATGATATTCATGGCCAACGATGCTAAAAAAACAAACACAATAAAATATTAAATTATATGGCACTAGAGATGGGCAAACCGCTTAATCATGAACCAGATTTGACCCAAAAATTCTAAACTGTTTGTTTCTTTATCCAAACTGAATACATAGCAATTCGTCTCAGACAAACTAAAATGGCTGCCGCAACGTTTGAGAAAGAAATACAGAAGAGATACGTGTGTGAGACTCAGACTGACATTCTAGGGATGCCGATGCAGTGCATCAGCATTCCGTCACGGCATCCCGCTCCTGATTCACCACCTGACTTCAGCTGACTAACTCTCAGTCAATAGACAGTGGTAAGTGGACACCTTACGGTGCTGAAGTCATATACAGTATATAAGATGCTGCAAGCATCATCAGAAGCTAGTTGCGGTAATGGTAGAGATAGTATAGGGTCTATGATTTATCTCACTGCATCATAGAAAAAACAGTTCAGAAAAGCTTGCAAGCAAGAGTTAGAAAAGGGGAATTTAGTTGGATTCAAGCTGTTATACAGGAAGATTAGAGATAGAAATCGATAGATAGGAGAGAGGTTATGGCTCCTGCTGTTTGAGCATGAGACTGCTTCATTCTTGACACACAAACAGGAAGCTAACCCTTTCATTGCCAATAATCTAACTGTGTCTAAGTCTGTTGTGCAATAGAGTAGTTTCATCTGTATACACAGTATTTAAACATACTTTTTACTGATAAAACAAACCTGTTAGTGAAAAATCTTTTGCTAAGGGATTTTTTGAGTAAGGGTTTAAATTTTTAGATTATATACACTGCAACTGTGCAAATATGAAAAAAACTATACAGTTTAGCTTGCACTAATCTGAAAAAAAAAAAAACCTCTTGTTATTTCATTCCCACACCCCCCACCAATTACATAGTGTGATTGAGTTTAGTTAATCTAAAAAAATTCAAATAATTTTTTAAGCGTTTTTTTTTTTGCTGTACATAAATACAGTATTATAACAGTATTGTAGCCTCTGCTATTCTAAAAAGTAAAACTGTTTTTTAAAGCTGACTTTATTGAAATAGTTGTTTGTAAAAAAAAAAAAAAAAAAAACTACAACAAAACAGACATACACACAGTGCCAGAATTGTTATGAATCACTATAATTAAGCAGCATGTGCAGTAAAAAAATGACTGGAAAAAAATAGGGCAGGGAACAGGCAAAAGAAGATGGACAAGGAAACACGAGTGCAAGTACTACTAACAATAGGAATGTGGGTGGCAACAGCAACACTATTTCTGGTCTTGGTGGCACCATCAGTAGCCACAGGATTGTTGTACTTCTTGAAAATGAAGATGAAGTTTTTGATTACTTAGTTCACTCATCTCTGTCACAGGAGGATATTGCATTTGATATTGATGGGATTCAGGCGCCTGTGTGTTCCTCCTCCTGCTACATAATACGTAATTTATTGCAGGGCCTTTCTGGACTGTCAACCGTGTCTCCTTTACATTCTTCACTTACACAGATCCCTTGTAGTGATGTGGCACCTGCTGAGAAATCTATTTCTCGTAGTCAGAGAAGTGTTCCTCCTCTTTTTGATGATGAGCTGGATGAGAACAGTCAACACTGTGTTGAAGCAGAAGAGGAAAACATGACTGATGGTGGTGGAAGTAGTAGTGGCAGGGGGCGTGGCACTACTACTGGTAATCATTCTAGTAGGGGAGCTAGGGGGAAATCTGGAGGTGGAAATTCTGTTGGTGTGCCTGGTCATGATGTGTCAGAAAAAGCAGGGAATTTGATGATGACATTGCCGATGATTCTTTTGCAGATAGGACCTGATAACTAGGTCAGGGTAACAAGGTGACATCAGAAGAAGATGGTGGTGGCAGTGGTGAAGGTAAAAATTCCAGCTATTGTGCAGGCTCAATATACAAAAAGCCTGCCGAGGGCAGATCTAGGAAAGGCTAACGGTGTGAGGGTGGTGGCACTAGAGATGGTAGTGGAAGACACGTTTCTGCTGCTGCTGATGCTGGCAGCAGCAACTACATATGATCATCTCCTGTGTGGAAATTTAGCTGTGGCCTTGCAGGAAAAAGTGTAGGAACGACATCTCTATGTAGTCACATGAAAAGTCATCACTATCTTATTTGGCGAAATAGACTTGGCAGTGGCAGGGCAAGACTGTTCTCCTCCCTGTGATCTTCTTTGTAGGCAGGCCTCATCTACACCTAGCACATTGTCGACGTTTTTATCATCAACAGCAACTGTTTCTCTTACTCCCCGTCCTCTTCTTCTTCCACACCAAAGTCAGTCATTTTTAAGGAAATGTGTGTCCAGGAAACAGCAGTATGCGCCCAGTCATTGGGCAGTTGTGCAATTTAACTACCACCTGGCCAAGCTGCTGCAGTGGCTGCCGTACCACTTAGTGGATTCAACTGTGTTTCGGCAAATGATGGCATGCACACAACCTAGATGGAAGATACCTAGCTACCATTATTTCTCTAGGAAAGCTATCCCTGCTTTATATCACCATGTGTCAGAGAATGTAAGCCTTTCCTGGATATGTCAGTCTGGGGAAAAGTGCATGCCACATTAACACATGGAGTAGCTATTATAGACAAAAAAAAATGCATTGCTTTCACGTTCCACTGTATCAATGTTTTGAGTGGTTGTGCATGCTCAGTTCTAAAACCATGCAGGGCCCATCCACCTCCTCTGGACCCTCCTCTCTGGACTGTTTACCACCACCATCTTCACCAGACCAAGTTGTTGCTTCTACTCTTCCTCCTCCTCTCTTGTTTCATGCGGGTAAGGTGAAGCGCTGCCATGCAATTTTACAATTAATGAGCCTGGATCAGAAGAACCACACAGTGGAGGATCTGCTTCACTGTATCCTGCAGCTGGTATTCCACTGGATGGCTCCCCGCCAACTCCAATTGGGCAGCATTGCCAGTGATAATGGCACCAATACTGCTACTGCTTTGCAGTTAGGACGAAAAGCACATTGTGCCTGTGTGGCACATGTCCTTAATCTGGTGGTTCGCCACATTATTAACTTGTATAGTGGCTTAAAAGAGCTGCTCTTCGTGGCCAGAAAGGTCTCTGCGCATTTCAGCCGTTCTTATATAGCAAAAAAAAAAAAAAACACCCTGCTAGATTTGCAGCAATAGAACAGTCTGCCTTTTGTTCCATTTACTGTACTGCTTCTGCTGCCACCTACTCCTAAACAGCTACAACCACTCAGCCAGACATGTTCTGCGGCCTGCTCCATCATATAATGCCCTGCTGCACTGCCATACATGTTGCCACAGCTGCCCGCACCACCACCACCAACCAGACATGCCCTGTGGCCTGGTCCATCACATTCCACCATAGCACACTGTTGGTGCCACAGTGTTTGCATAAAAAAAAAAAACAACAAAACAAGCTAATTTTTTCTACAAAACCATTGCTTTTTTCAATGTAGCTACCATGTGTGTCTAAAAAGCCATGACAAGCACCTTTCTCCAATAAAAGAGTAATTTTTGGAGAGTGTTAAATTGCGTAAGTGAGTGGCAGCGCAGTGTATGTTTAAACTCTAGTTTACCATTCGTTTTTCTATAGAGGTATCACTTACACTTTGACATAACTTCAGCTCTGTTTGCCTTAGAGAGCTAGAAATTGGATCGTTAGCTTCCTGGGAGCCCTAACAATATTATATACTATATTTTAAGCCATTTTAAGGTGTGGTTCGTAATGAACTTGTTCAACCAGAAACAAATCTTGGATCCGAACCCGAAACTATACGAATCTTTAGAGGTTCTTCCATTTCTATATGGTACCCTTGTGCGCTTCACTATTCACAGAGCTGCCTGGAAAAACTTGCTCCCTTCAAGGTCATTAATCTTACCTTGAATGCAATCATATCTTAAAAGTGGTTCACCACTAGGGCCTTGCTATCTTGTAAAGATGCTGAATATTACCAAACTTTGTCCTATGCTCCTACTCCCTGAGCAGGGTCCACAACTTGGCTTGCATAATGAGACATGTCTATGACTAACTACAAAAGACACATCATCACTGTATGAGATGGAATCTAGTCAAGCTTTCCCATGGAGTTTGGTGGCCCTGCTTCATGTACCCTGTGCAAAGCTTACTGCATCCATAAAGGGTTCTCTGGAGTTCAGAAGCACAATCAGTGCCTGGAAATTGGAGAATTAGCTATCACTTTAAGTCACTTTACCAGATAGTACAATACCTGGCAATCTGAAATCACTTGACTTTCCCACAGAGTCAATCCAACAGATTATTTGCCTTATGGTGGGCAAGAGGAATAATATGTGTATGTGGTCTGTTGTACACTAAGGATGCGGCTTGGTCCCTGACTGGCATAGATTTAAATTTTGGTGCTAGGAAGATCTGGAGATGCATCAGAATTATTATCAGGTCTGAGCTTCTTACTAATTCAGTGGGGGAATGAATTAAGACTGGAGTAAAAAAACATCAATTTGCCCCACTGTATATGGCCACAGTACATTGTAGAGGTGGCTCCTTAGCCTGCCTCTAAAGTGACCACACTATATACATCATTCTCCTATTGATAATAAAGGCTAAACTTGCATGTATTCACTTCCCTACCACCTGTAATCATTGTGTGCAATAGTGCTATAGCACTGTGCTAAGAACTGGTTCCTATTTGCCTTTTCACAGCACATCCCTCTACTATGTAGCCGTCAGGGACACGCTGTGAGTCTGTGAGGGCAATTGCCTCTTCTCTTCTCCCTATATTCCAGCCATAATGTGATAGAATTTGCCAGTAGATGACTGTCAATGGACAATCCCATTATATCAAAATTTTATGTGTATGTATAATGTATAATATTGATATCCAACATGTGTTTATAGCCAACACAGAGTTTTTGCATTTTCTTGATGCAACATGAGATGAGAAAAGATGAGAGAGGCCTGTAATTGATATCATAGGTAGACCTCAACTATGAGAGACAAAATGAGAAAACATATCTAGAAAATCACATTATCTGATTTTTTTAAGAATTTATTTGCAAATTATGGTGGAAAATAAGTATTTGGTCACCTACAAACAAGCAAGATTTCTGGCTCTCACAGACCTGTAACTTCTTCTTTAAGAGGCTCCTCTGTCCTCCACTCATTACCTGTAGTAATGGCACCTGTTTGAAATTGTTATCAAAAGACACCTGTCTCCAAACTCCACTATGGTGAAGACCAAAGATCTGTGGAAGGACATCTGCAATAGGCAAGCAGCTTGGTATGAAGAAATCAACTGTGGGAGCAATAATTAGAAAATGGAAGACATACAAGACCACTGATAATCTCCCTCGATCAGGGGCTCCACACAAGATCTCACCCTGTGGGGTCAAAATGATCACAAGAACAGTGAGCAAAAATCCCAGAACCACATGGGGGGACCTAGTGAATGACCTGCAGATAGCTGGGACTAACGTAACAAAGGCTACCGTCAGTAACACACTACGCCGCCAGGGACTCAGATCCTGCAGTGCCAGACGTGTCCCCCTGCTTAAGTCAGTACATATCCGGGCCAGTCTGAAGTTTGCTAGAGAGCATTTGGATGTTCCAGAAGAGTATTGGGAGAGTGTCATATGGTCAGATGAAACCAAAGTAGAGCTGTTTGGTAGAAACACAACTCGTCGTGTTTGGAGGAGAGTGAATGCTGAGTTGCATCCAAAGAACACCATACCTACTGTGAAGCACGGGGATGGCAACATCATGCTTTAGGGCTGTTTCTCTGCAAAGGGACCAGGATGACTGATCCGTGTACATGAAAAAATGAATGTGGCCATGTATCGTGAGATTTTGAGAGCAAACCTCCTTCCATCAGCAAGGGCATTGAAGATGAAACGTGGCTGGGTCTTTCAGCATGATAATGATCCCAAGCACACCGCCAGGGCAGCGAAGGAGCAGCTTCGTAAGAAGCATTTCAAGGTCCTGGAGTGGCCTAGCCAGTCTCCAGATCTCAACCCCCATAGAAAACCTTTGGAGGGAGTTGAAAGTCCGTGTTGCCCAGCGACAGCCCCAAAACATCACTGCTCTAGAGGAGATCTGCATGGAGGAATGGGCCAACATACCAGCAACAGTGTGTGCCAACCTTGTGAAGACTTACAGAAAACGTTTGACCCCTGTCATTTCTAACAAAGGATATATAACAAAGTATTGAGATGAACTTTTGTTATTGACCAAATACTTATTTTCCACCATAATTTGCAAATAAATTCTTTAAAAATCAGACAATTTGATTTTCTGGATTTGTTAATTGGATGTCAATTACAGGCCTCGCTCATCTTTTTAAGGGGGAGAACTTGCACAATTGGTGGCTGACTAAATACTTTTTTTCCCCACTGTATATCGCTGTCCTATCTGTTTTATCATGGAATAAAGATGTAGTTTCTATTATCAACATTCAATAGACACAATTCTGCATAATTTTCCATCTCTCTGAGAGCGGCCATGAATGTACACAATTAATGTTTTCACTCTAGTTGCTATGGATACATCCAAAAGGCACAAAAGTACAATTTCTTCTCTAGTCTATACTAAATATACTAGTATACAAATGACACCATGGCTCTGAACACACTGGCCTCATTGGCTTACATTTTCCAGTGATTGAAAATAACTGATCTGTGAACAAATCCCTAAAGAGATTTTCTAGGATCCTTCTGATAGGCTATCAATGTACAGTATGATTATAGAGTTATATTGTCCTGCACACAGTATATGCCATAAATACAGTTATGTTACCAGGGGCCCACTGGCCATTGGCCATCCGTTTACATAGACATCAATGGATCCATTGCTGTCCTTTTTTTTTGAAGAACACAAAAAGGTAGTATGCCGTACTTTTGTGTCCATCAAAAAAAAAAATGAACAGCAGTAGATCCCTTTTTTTATAACATTGATGTCTATGAAAATGGATGGCTATCCGTTTGCATCCATTTTTTGCATCCTTTTTTTGCATCTGTTAAATGGATGTAAAAAACTTTAGCAGAATAGAGCCTTACAGATATAGACGAAGTAAATTACATTAATGATGATGGATTCAGAGAGAATGTGCTCCATCTGCATCCATCTCCTGACTGATGCACTAACATCTGGAGGGACAAGACGGAAGAGCGTCTTTCTATAGTTTAGCAGCAGAGAGGCAAAAAAAACCCCTTTAGGCCGGGGCCTCACTTTGTGGTAAAAACCGCGCAGCGGACACGTGGCAATTTCCAAAACCGCCACAGTTTTGGAAATCGCAGCATGTCAATTATACCTACGGAAATGCCAATGGCTTCCCCATAGGTATAATTGAAACAGAAAGTCCGCAGGATTTTCTGCAGCGCTTTTTTGCTGCGGTATGCCACGTGGGGCCTTAGCCTCAATAAGAATGTTGACACATTTTTCAGATATAAAATTCATAAGAAATACCCAATTAACACATAATAAACCCTGTATGACATGAATATATCCTGACCAATGAGAAGGAACTAATTTATAATATTAATACAAATACTACCAAGGTCCTCCTTGTTTATGACTTCACAGTCAAAAATAAAACTAAATATAAATGCACTTTTAATATAAGTAGCCCAAAGGACGAATTACTAAATCTTATGAAATGAGGGAGTTAGCAGAGATTGTCATGTTTAAGGATCTATTCAGGTCAGGGATTGCCCTGCAGGTAACCCCTGCAGCCCAGTACTGTAAGCAGGAGAACTCACTACCAATTTTTGGTGGGAAAGTGAAGCATTACTCAACTCCATTTGAAATCAACGTGTGTATATTTTCTTCAATGGGTGCTAGAGCCAAGAGTAGTGCTTTGTGTAGCTCTTCCTATCTGATGAAAATCACTTTCCATCAGGTCAACATTGAACAAGGGGCTGTTGAAATTCAACAACCACTTTCATTTCCTAGACACCTATACAAGTCAGAAAACAAAAAAACATAACAAAAAAAAATTAGGACGATAAATGAAGATGCTCAGTAAAATGCATTTACAACTCTGAACTAAGAACTTCCCTATCCTTCCAGCAGATGTGATCAAAAATCTTCATTTCACAAATCAGTAATTTCAAGCAAGAAAATTAAATTGACTTTGTATTATATAGTATTTGGTATCAATTTTTTCTAATATATTTTTTACAGTGTTTTTGTGATCATATGCATTCTATTATTTTCATTAAAAGTTAAATTTTACTATATACAATTGATATATGTGTTCCTCTCTGTGATATCCCTTTGTCTTAGCAACACTAATTTGTGATTCTCGGTGATCTCTCTGTGATTTTGACTTTTTATTTAGTATAAGTTACAAAAAAATATTCCATACAGAACACAAAGGAGTATAAATTTGCATAAATGTAGAAAGAAGAATTTACTAGTCATTTTATTTACTACGCAAACAGAAGACACTGAAAAAATGCATAGGTTAACAGTATACACACGTGGACAAAATTGTTGGTACCCCTCGTTTAATGAAAGAAAAACCCACAATGGTCACAGAAATGAGAAGGAGATGAAAAAGATCAAGGCGAGGAAAGCCGCAGGGCCAGATGACATCAGTGCAAGGCTAATTAAGACTTGTGGGGACCAGCTGTGTGGTATAATTACATATATGTATAATATGAGCCTGAGGCAGGAAATAGTCCCTGAATTATGGAAATCTTCTTGTGTGGTACCAGTTCCAAAGAAACCTCACCCTATGGACCTCAACGACTACAGACCTGTAGCACTGACATCCCACTTGATGAAGATCTTAGCCCCGCTATGGACCCTCTCCAGTTTGCTTATCGACCGGGCATTGGGGTAGATGATGCCATCATCCACCTTCTGCACAGGGCTCTGTCTCACCTGGAAAAACCAGGGAACACGGTGAGAATAATGTTCTTTGATTTCTCCAGTGCTTTTAACACCATACAGCCCAGGTTACTGAGAGACAAGCTGGGCCTTGCTGGAGTGGACCACCACCTCTCCAACTGGATCCTAGACTACCTCACAAATCGACCTCAATACGTGAGAGCCCGAGACTGTGTGTCAGGTACCGTGATCTGTAATACGGGGGCACCTCAGGGTACGGTTCTCGCCCCTTTCCTCTTCACACTGTACACTGCTGATTTTAGGTGCAACTCATCCAGCTGCTACCTACAGAAGTATTCTGACGACTCTGCAATAGTAGGCCTCATCACAGACGATGATGACAAGGAGTACAGAGAACTGAACCGTTTTTTTGTGGACTGGTGCCACCAGAACCACCTGAAGATTAACGCGGGGAAGACCAAGGAGATGGTGGTGGACTTCCGTAAAGGCAGATGCCCTCCAAAACCAGTGGACATCCTGGGGACGGGCATCGAGATTGTGAACACCTATAAGTACCTGGGTCTGCTCCTTAATAATAAGCTGGACTGGGCAGATCATATGGAGGCCCTGTACAGGAAGGGCCACAGCAGGCTCTACCTGCTTAGGAAGCTGAGAGCCTTTGGAATCCGGGGGGCACTTCTTAGAACTTTCTTCAACTCGGTAGTGGCATCAGCCATCTTCTTTGGAGTGGCCTGCTGGGGGAGCAGTATATCAACCAGGGACAGAAATAAACTTGACAAGCTGATTAGAAGGGCCAGCTCTGTCCTGGGGAGCCCACTGGACCCAGTGCAGGTGGTGGGTGACAGAAGGATACTGTCCGTGGTGAGCTCCATGCAGAAGAAGAAGTCCCATCCCATGCATGAGACTGTGATCGCGCTGAGCAGTACTGTCAGTGACCGACTGCTCCACCCTAAGTGTGAGAAGGAGCGCTATCGGAAGTCTTTCCTCCCCACCGCGGTTAGGCTGTACAACCAACACCGACCTAAGCGGAGATCATTACATACAGAGAACTGAAATATCTCTCTGCCTGTTATATCCCCCCCCCCCCTCTGCTACGTCCTATCTGTCTGTCTGCTATTAATGTAATGCCTCTCACCTTGGAACATTCCTGTACATGTTGTATTTGTATTTGTATCTGCTTATCTTATCTTTGCTGCTGTAACACACTGAATTTCCCCATTGTGGGACTATTAAAGGACTATTATTAGAAATAACTTGAATCTGACAAAATGAACAAATGAAAGTCAGACATTGCTTTTCAACTATGCTTCAACAGAATTGTTTAAAAAAGAAAACTCATGAAACAGGCCTGGACAGAAATGATGGTTCCCTTAACTTAATATTTTGTTGCACAACCTTTTGAGGCAATCACTGCAATCAAATGATTCCTGTAACTGTCAATGAGACTTCTGCACCTCTCAACAGGTATTTTGGCCCACTCCTCATGAGCAAACTGCTCCAGTTGTCTCGGGTTTGAAGGGTGCCTTTTCCAGACGGCATGTTTCAGCTCCTTCCAAAGATGCTCAATAGGATTTAGGTCAGGGCTCATAGAAGGCCACTTCGGAATAGTCCAATGTTTTCCTCTTAGCCATTCTTGGGTGTTTTTAGCTGTGTGTTTTTGGTCATTATCCTGTTGCTATATCCATGACCTGAGACTGAGACCAAGCTTTCTGACACTGGGCAGCACATTTCTCTCTAGAATCTCTTGATAGTCTTGAGAGTTCATTGTACCCTGCACAGATTCAAGACACACTGTGCCAGATGCAGCAAAGCAGCCCCAGAACATAACAGAGCCTCCTCCATGTTTCACAGTAGGGACAGTGTTCTTTTCAAGATATGCTTCATTTTTCCATCTGTGAACATAGAGCTGATGTGCCTTGCCAAAAATTTCGATTTTTGTCTCATCTGTCCATAGGACATTCTCCCAGAAGCTTTGTGGCTTGTCAACATGTAGTTTGGCAAATTCCAGTCTGGCTTTTTTATGATTTGGCTCAAACAACGACCGATGGTGCGATCTGACACTGATGTTCCTTGAGCTTGAAGTTCACCTGATATCTCTTTAGAGGTTTTTTTGGGCTCTTTTGTTACCATTCATATCATCCTTCTCTTTGATTTGTCATCAATTTTCCTCCTGAGGCCACGTCCAGGGAGGTTGGCTACAGTCCCATGGATTTTAAATTTCTGAATAATATGTGCAACTGTAGTCACAGGAACATCAAGCTGCTTGGAGATGGTCTTATAACCTTTACCTTTAACATGATTGTCTATAATTTTCTTTCTAAGCTCCTGAGACAACTCTTTCTTTCGCTTTCTCTGGTCCATGTTGAGTGTGGTACTCACCATGTCACCAAACAGCACAGTGAGTATCTGTAGCCCTATATACAGGCCCACTGACTGATTACAAGATTGTAGACACCTGTGATGCTAATTAGTGGACACACCTTGATTTAACATGTCCTTTTGGTCACATTATTTTCAGGGGTACCATCATTTCTGTCCAGGCCTGTTTCATGAGTTTTATTTATAAAAAAAATTCTGTTGAAGAATGATTGAAAAGCAATGTATGACTTTCATTTGTTCATTTTCATACAATTTTTATATATTATTACTTTTGTCATATTCAAGTTATTTCTGTGACCATTGTGGGTTTTTCTTTCATTAAATAATATTTTCTTTCAATTAAATAATTTTGTCCACGTGTGTATGTATGCTTATACTAGTAAAAGAGTACTGTATATACAACCTGCGCCTATCACTATAAGGACCGGTTCACATCTGCGTTCGGATTTCCGTTCGGGGAGTCCGCTACCCTAGCCAATGTGCCTAAGAATTGGGCTACACAGGCAGTAATTGCAGTAGATTAGCTTCCGCTAACTTGCTGATGACTAACCTAATGCAAACTATAATAGCAGCATTGTGGATGAGATTTAACAAATAAAAGAGCAAAGTGACTTGTGCTGCAGGTTTTAAGCCTACAACATGATATTAGACGCATGGAGGAACTGGGTGCAATAACCAACAATAAGCAAGATGTAGTCAACTCCACCTGGGCGCCTAGGAACGCATTTTGCTTTTTTCAGGGCTTTGGTCTGTAGGTTTCTGATTGGCAGTTGCTGTCTACTTGACACCCAGGGGTTGGCCGGGATGTGGAGCTCTCTCCATATTCTTCCCTCCTCCCCACCTTCCAATTCTTTCTCTCTCTCTTTCTTCTCTCTCCACCTCACTGATGCGCTTATATCACTCCCATTTATACCCGAGGTACCTAGGTTATCCCCGAGTACCTAGCTTAGGGGCTTTTCCACAGATTATTGTATGTTACCTGTATGTCGATCCATTCCCTTCCCCTTCCTCCTACTTGTTACTTAAAATGGGCACTTGCTCTGTATTTGATACTTTTTTATGCACTATTTTCTTGGACTTGTTTGTGCCAATCAATAAAAACTTATTGAACATAAACCCACAACATGTTAAACATTGCTGAAAATCTAAATCATTGCTTTTAACCTTTGTAATGCACAGGCTGAAAGATGCTGGAGGCTTACAGCAATTCCTGCAGGTGAGCCACAGCAAAAACTACTGCCAGTGGTTTCTGCCATGGTGGCTCAGGAACAATCTGCTGAATTTCCTTGTGGGAATTTCAGCAGCGTGTGCAGTTTGTGTGGTACTAGCCTTAAAGGGGTTGTCCAACTCCTTTTTATTGATAAAGGGGTTGTCTAACTCCTTTTGATTGATGACTTATCAAGGAAGTAAATGGGACAAGTCTGTAATTACATCCCACAGCCACACAACAGACAAACACTGCGCCACACAACAGACAAACACTGCGCCACACAACAGACAAACACTGCGCCACACAACAGACAAACACTGCAGCCCTCACTGATCTTTTATTGATGACCTAGCGAAGAGGTCAATAATATAAAAAATAAAAAAAATAAAAAGTCGGACAAGCCCTTTGACTATCAACTTTTGAACATTGTTTTAACAACATTTTGCGCTGTATAATTTAATAAAATTTACTTAAAAGGGTTTTTCATATCCCATATCCGCAGCACAGGTTTTAAGTATCTGCTAGGAGTCCCAGCTGCACTGTGCCACTCTTCTGATGTCACATAGAAATGAATGGAGTGTTAGCATGCATGCATGATTGTTGTTCCATCTAGAGAGGGCCACACGGGAACACCACAATCAGACACTTATTTTCTATTCACAGGATAAGTGGATATGTTTTTTTATGGGAAAATATTTCTTAACCTCATTCCTACCTTATCACCTACATAGTATGTGGGGGAATGTGATTAAATAGTGCATTCCCCTGTACATACATATCATTAGAAGCAGAGCTAGTGCGATCACTGTGGGAATCCTGCTGATAACACCAACTTTGATTTTTTTTTTTTAACCCCTAAGATGCCAGAGTCAATGGCATCACAGCATCTTAGGGGTGTGCAGTCGAACTAACAGTTTCATTGGCCCCCAGCAATTGTGACTGCAGTGTAACAATTTGTTATTATGGCAACTGGCAGCCTAACAATGGCCCCTCCATGGCTACAATTATAGTCCTTCTGTTAGGACATGCCTATGTCAAAGAATGCTGGTCACAGCTCTATGACAGGCACAAAACACTGCAACACATATATACGGTATTACACCAGTGATCAAGCCCCCTTAGTGGTAAATGGACCCCAGGGGGTCTTGAACAAAATGTAAAAAAAAACAGATAGATTAGGCTCACCTGAAAATAATACCTTTTTCCCCATGAAAATTCCTGTCTCCCTTGCTGAAATATTAGTTTATCTCACAATATGCAGCTCCATTTCTCCAAACAGCTACACTCACACTGCTGTAATATGCAGGTGCCACTGCCAGGCAAAATTTCAGCATAGCTCCCTGACCCTGTCACTCAAAGAAGGCATAGTGGAAGAAGGGTGTATTAGAGCAATGTGGGGCGTAGCAGTTTGGAGAAACTGAGCCACTCTCAGTGCTAGAGACTGAGACTCATTTGCATATTGTGAAATAGGTCAAGTTGGATTCAAATCAAATTTTCCAAAAGTTTTGCTTTTTAATGAAACCAAAACCTTTGCAATTTGTCCTAGGGAACTAAAAGGGCTGCCGCAACATTCAATGCGCAGTTAAAATACAGAGGAGAAGTAGTAGTAATGTAGGCTAGCTTCTGGCATCAGCTGACAGCCTCTCAGCCAATAATGAGTGGTAGGTTGAGCGATTTGCTACTGGTAAAAAAAACACCAACATTGCAATAGAACTATAGAATAATAGCAGGAGCACTAGTGGAGCACATTTCAGTTGCATTTAATTAATATTATACAGATAGGCAGAAAAATCATAGAAGTGGGGGAGGGATAATCTCTGCACTGTGCTGTGGTATCTGTGTGAATGCAGTTTTCACTTACACTGGACAGTTCAACTGTTCATTGCTAATAATTTTGCTATAGAGCAATTTATTTTGTAATAGTGTCAGATTTTCCATTACTTACTTATCTGGTTGCTGTTCACAAAGTATCTCACATTGTTTTTACTGACAAAGTCAGTGCTTTAGTGAAGAATCTTGTTAAGGTTTTTTTTTTTAGCAATAGTGTTTTTTTTGTTAACAAATACATAGACATTGCTGTTATCATTGCAAAAAACAAAAAAACAACACTGCTAACTCAAGCAGTGTGTTATGGTCTAATACTGACCAGGTTACCCACTCTAGGCTAAATCTAATTTTATTTCCAAATTCAACAAGAGTTTTTTTGCAGAAAAAAAACCCAAAACAAATACACACAGTTTCATAATTGTCGCAATCACTATTATATAAGCAGTTAATCAGGGCAGGAAGCAGGCTAAAGTAGGAGGAGAACACATTTGTGCTACTGTCACACCATCCACCAGTGCAAGTACTAATACTAACAAAAAAAATGTGGGTGGCAACAGCAACAGTACTTCTGGTCTTGGCAGCCCCACCAGTAGCAACAGTGTTGTTGTACTTCCCGAGAATAAAGTTTTGAAAGCAATGAAGCAGAAATGTTGAGTAAGGGTTCTGTGTGTTTCTCCTCCTCCTCTGTTATTGTGACGTGACAAGTAACCATGTCTTCTTCATCTTCACTGAGCTCAATGTGTTGAACGTCAGAGGCCACCATCCAGAAACACAGCAAGGCCAGGTGCCAGTACTAGTGGAGAGGTGGAGATATGATCAAAGCTTTGTCATAGAGAGACAAAATACTTCTATTAGATACTATGGCTGCGAAAATCATGAATATTGAATTAGATCTCAACTGTTTTTAAGGAAATAATATAGAATTGCTGTATTCCGATACAGAGTAATCCTACCATAGATGAGTGTTTCTGCTTTCCCTGGTATTATCTAATTTGCATAATATTGTTTGTTTCCCATGAACCTTTGCACAATATAACAGATATAAGTACTCACTCTCACTATGTCTCCCCATTGGCAAATAGCATTTTCTTTAGTTTAGGCTATAGTAATTCATCTGGTAACTCAACTTTGTATTGAGGGACAAGCACTTTTAAATAGTCCTGTACTAGGCTGGCCCTTTTGTTGGCCTCCCATTGGTTAATTTTAGAATTTCTTCATTGGGTGTCATTCCCAAAAAGGAACCCAATACATTTAAGTTTATTCATCATTTTCCTTTTGGTGCTTCTTTGAATGACAAGATTGATAGTTCTGTTGCCTTGGTTTCTTATGCTTCCTTTGAAGATGCGACTGATTTGGTTCAGTATTATACTCATGGTGCATTGCTGGCCATGGCTAATATTAAATCAGCATTTAGATTGCTGCCCATCCATACTTCAGCGTTTAACTCCTTGAGTTTTGCTTTTGATGGTTACTTTTTCTTTGATAATTTACTCTCTATGAGTGTTTCCTTATCCTATTTTTATTTTGAGACATTTTCATCTTTTTTCAGTGTTCTCTGTACATTTGGTTCATGGCTCTTTGAGTCTCTTTTTGGTTGATTGATCGTAAAGATTCCTCTGTTTGTGCTGACCGATTACATTGTCTCCAGCTAACGTATAGTGATTTGGTGTTCCTTTTTTTGAAGAGAAAACTGTGTTGCATAATACTTCTATCAAATACCGGGGTATTATGATTGACTCTGTTACTGGAGAGTGCAGATTTCCTCTGGAAAAAATAGCTAAAGCAGCTTCGTCCATAGATTGTTTATTGCGCAAGAAGAAGGGAACTATGAAGGAGATTCAAAGCTTGCTTGGTCTTCTGGCCTTGTTTTCCAAGATTATGCCTATGGGGCGTATAATTTCTCATTGTTTATCTATGGTGATCGCAGGTTTGAAGAATCCATTATTGCAAGTACACTTGCTTAAAAGAGGTTAAAGAGGATCTGGCTTGAATTTTTCCAACATTTTAATAGTCGTGCAACCTGGAAGTCTGAATTTGTGCTCCTCCAATAGCTGCAATGATACTCTGATCCTGCAAGTTCAGTTGGGATTGGGGCGTTTTTTTCAAGGAAGCTGGTGGGCTAGTAGGTGGCACCAGTCTTGTGATGAAAATAGCATAGTCAATAACATTGTATTATTAGAATTGTTTCCAGTTGTTGATTACTTGGCCTAGTGGAGGCAGCGTTTTGCAAATAGGAGGGTGAATTTTGCATATGGATAATAAAGTTTCGTTTATGGTAATTGTTGCGATTAAGGTCTCCTGACTTGAAATTTCTGGATCAGATCAGGAATCAGGTCAATAGGCTCATGTCATCTTTTATGCCCTTATTCTGGGGGTTTTCTTTCAGACACTTTGATTTGATTTTAATGACAGAATACATCTGTCTGATATTGGCCTTGACATGTTTAATTTGGACCTCCAAGCTATGGTAGAACTGGCTTTTGGTGGGGTGGGGCTTGCTTAGTCTTAATAGGCAGCAGGCTGGCTGAGGTAAAATTGCTGCTTTGAAGCGAATTTCTGAAAGGTCATGCTTGAGCTTATGGCTGAGTTTATGCTTGCTTGTTCTTTAAAGTTGAGTTGATTATTTTAAAGCTATTGGTTACAATTTTATTATTATCCTTGTTGTATACAGTTAATAAATAAAGGATGAGGCCAAATGCTTTACCATTTAATGTAGTGGCGTGTTATATTTATTAAGTTGGTACGTTTTATAATCCCATGGGAAGAAAACATCACACTAATCTGAGCTAAAATATTTTTAAATATTTTAATATTTTTTAAGCAATACACATTTATGTGAAATATGTCTATTTTGAGAAGCCATTGTCAGAAAAGACTGTAGCTATGTAAACTATAACAGTATGTATGTAACAGGAAGGGTTATGGGAGGTATTGTGGGAGATTATACTTTTTAATGTTGTTCTATTATCAGAAGTGTTTAGACCATTGGTGAAATCTGTGTTTATGCTTTCTCTTTTTTCATTCCTCAATAGCAAAAGAGTTGTAGGATAGTCCTGGATGGGCAGACTAATAGCCTGCAAGGAAATCTGTCCATCAGAGGCACCTGTGGCTGGAAGCTGATAGAGAATGTGCATATTGTGGGAGATGCAGAGACAGACCAGACCCTTGGGAGCTGCATTAGAAGCTGAAACACATTAAACAGAGGAGCAGTGAGAGCACCTGTTTATTTTTATTGTAATGAGCCTTGAAACTACACTGTGCTATATGCCCAACAGGACATTTGAGGGGGATACTTTGTGGTTTATGAGGATCCTACTATACAGACTTGTCTTTCATTGCCTCGGGACTAATTTATCTTTTATTGTGGTCTCAGAATATGGTGTTCCAAAAGCAAATGTTTTTTTTTTTCCTTAGGCTAAGGCCCCACGTAGCGTCCTGTAGCAAAAAAGCGCTGCGGAAAAAATCGTTACAGCAATGCATTGTGGTTTTTCCTACAGCACTTTTCACAGAAAGTATGCAGAGGAAACTTTCTGCTTCAATTATACCTATGGGAAACCACCGGCATTGTCATAGGTATAATTGACATGCTGCGATTTCCAAAATCACAACAGTTTTGGAAATCGCAGCGTCTCTGCTGCGCGTATTTTTGTGCAAAGTGACTGTAAAACGCTGTGACTTTAAAACGCCATGTTTTTCTTCCTGCGGCGTTTACGTGACGTGGGGCTCTGGCCTTAGGGTTTTTTGAGTTTTTTTGGTGCCAAAGTAGTAAAACTTTAAATAAAACTATACATATTGGGCTGTACTGACCCACAGAATACACTTAAAATGTTATTTTTTACTGTTGAATGAGCAGCGGTAAATTTATAGCACAAGAATCAATGGTGGGATTTCATCTTTTTTTTCCCATTCCCTTATAGAAAGAGTTAGAAAAGGTAAATCATTCAATTATTTGTGCTCTAAAAATGAGGTTGTTGAAAAATAAAACAAATCCAGCAAAAAAAATCCCACATATGGCTGTATCTGTATGTTGGCATACAGATAGAAAAGTTATGGCTTTGGTACATGAAGATAGAAAAATGGAAATGCTATGTCCTTGAAGAGAGTCTGTCAGAAGTAAATTGGTTATAAGCATAATACCAGTACCTGGTAGAGGTGATTCCACAGATGAGTCTCCAACGCTGAATAACAGAGACATATTTGGAAACTGTAGAATCACCTCTACAAGGTACTGAGATTAAGTTTGTAACAAACTTACTGCTGATAGACTCTATTTGAGACCAAAATGGGCAGGATCCTAAAGGTGTTTATATACAGCATATGCATTTACCTTGATCTCCTTCTGCTCTATGGACTTCTCCCATATTTGCTGATCATATGCTCCAATCTGTAGAAAAGAATGTCAGAATTGTACTGTAAGTGGTATTTATATGAGTATCTTCCGGTGCACACCTGAGTCTGGAGATCATATGCAGACTTATATGTCTTCATAGTTACAGATTACTAACAAACCTGAATGTAGTCTAATCCTGCAGTCATAGCCAATTTATTCTGTCCTATATTTGCTACATTAGCTAGAGTATCTAAGCAAAAAAAAAAGCACAGTTCAGACTGCAACCAGTTTGCTGTATGTAGATACAGGTCTACATAGGAGACTATTGGCCAAGCTGATTATTTGTTAATTTTTGATACATTGCAGAAATTAAACTAATATTGTATGGAAATGTGTAAATACCCCTAAATATATAATTAATATTTAGAATATATTCATTAAAAGGTATCTGTAACTTATGCTATTTTTATAAATGTGTATATGAAGGTTAATGCAGATATTTCTATCTGCATTAACCCAAGCGGTCCCAAAGAACAGAAACCCAAACACCAGTGAGCGTTGATCATTGTATCTGATTCTTAAGGATTACTTACTTTCTTCTGATACCAAGATATTGCATCTCTGGTCTCAGCAGCCATACTTTTATCATTTCATTGAAACTTCTGATTCAAAAACATAGGAGAACTCTGAGCACAAAACCTGGATGAAATAAAGGAAACTTGAGAACATGTCTGCATGAAAAACTAAACCTGCAAAATGACTGCGTTTCAGACATGAACATAATGATATGGACATTTGTAGACAATTAAAGATTAAACATTTTCGAAAATATAAATAATTAAAAATTTTACAGAGTTTTAAAGATTTTCTCTATCCATCTTAGGGGTTTGTCCTGATTGGCTGTCAATGGATATGACCATGAATCAGTGGCATAGCTAGCGGGGTAGGGGGAGCAGAGGGGGGCCCTCCCTGGGGACGCCATTAATACATGTTGTACTTTTAACTAGATCGGCGTCTGCAGGACACCAATCTGGTTAAAACGCTTTCTGCAACTAACTGTCTTGTAAACCGCAAGCCACTTCAGGCCTGCGGTTTACAAGACACAGAGATAACAGACAGAAGATGTCTGCTACTTGGCACAGGTGGTTGCGATTACGTCACAGCATTGAGCTTCCTGCGCTGAGATGCAGACATCCAATGTGTGATCACTACACATAGAGAGCGGAATAAGAAGAGGAAGAGCAGATCCGTTCATCAAGGGATTGCAGATAGGTGAGTATAACTTACAGTCTTGTCAAATAGACGTG
This sequence comes from Leptodactylus fallax, assembly GCA_947044405.1. Classification (NCBI taxonomy): domain Eukaryota; kingdom Metazoa; phylum Chordata; class Amphibia; order Anura; family Leptodactylidae; genus Leptodactylus; species Leptodactylus fallax. The sequence continues at coordinate 6,183,228 of CAMRHE010000098.1, read as the reverse complement.
TATAGGACGAGGCTGTAGTCACATTACATGGCCGCTATGAAATAAATCATACTATGTAAACAGAGAAGGGGTCACAGTGCTTATACAAGTACCACAGTTCATTCAAACAGCTGATGACCCGGAAAACTTTTTAACTAGGAAACACATGGGGCATTATTAATAATGGGCACTATTTTAATTGGGGTACACAGGGACATTATTAATTTAAAGATGTACTTGGGAGTATTATTCATTATGGGGGAGTTATATCAGGATGGAGACTTTACTTATCTGCTGCAAACTTTACTTATCTCTAAGTCACAGCTGGAAGAAGTGGTCATGGCAGTCCAGATGAAAAAGACAGGAAATGTGGACGATTGCAGACGTCATCTATAAGTCACAAAATGTTACTGCACTGTATTCACCTAAATGGTCTGTGTAGAGCCGCTATCTACCATTAGACAGTCACCATATAGTGATAATATCCGGAGATACATATTGATTAATTATGCTTAAGGATAGGTCTTCAATATCTGAATGGTGGGGGTGATCCCCACAGATCAGGTGCTGGAAGCAGAAGTGCTACTTTTGTTTCACAGGCCAGAGTCATCAAAAATATTTGTCACATGGCCTATTTTCAAGGAATGGGTTGAGTTGCAATATCAAGCATAGCCACTATACAATGTATAGAAGATTGTATAGATCATTGCTTGGTATTCAATTAAGAAGCCACTGCGAACAATGCAGCCTCTTCAATCAGCTTATCTGTAAAGGTTCCAGATATCAGACTTGTAGATCCTAAACTGATGATCCTAAGGAAAACGTCCTTAAATATTAACCTGTTTAGAACTGCCCTCTGCCTTAAGTCCTAACTCAGCAATGTCGTCTCTCGCCGCTGTTAACACTCCTGCAATATAGCAGGAGAAGTTTGGGTCGCTGACAGCTAGAGACCCTGGGGAGAAGACAGAAGCAACTTATTACTGCTTGTGCCTTCTCCTTTACCCACTACATAGCGCTAAATCAGTGCTATGTAGGGAATAGAGGCAGAACTGTGGCTTCTGTTGGAGCTGGCGATCATGTGCTTGCTAGGTGTCTCCTGGTGTAAGCAGAGCTGCTGGGTCTTATCAGCCCCAGTACAGCTCTGCCAGTAGTTGTTTTTGCGACAGGTTGTTGCTTTCCCCTGTAACTGGGGTAATGAGGCTAACAATACATATTATATATCAATAAAGTAAAAAGGTAGAATCAAAACCTAAACTATTACAGAATATAAACAGAATAATCATAACCTTGACTCCAAATATAATAAGGACTAAAATGTGGGTGAGAAAATCCATCAAATATAATATACAAAGGACTCCATCCCAAAGAATTAAATATACAAAATAGACTATCTTTATTAATAATTCAAGTTAAAAAGAAAACATGAGGACTACAATGGTATAGGTGACATACCCAGGACAGACACAAATGTATCTCCTCCAAAAACAATATATAATAAAATAAAATGTACAATATGCATTAGATTAGGACTACAAAGTTCTGCAGTTATGTGAACTATGGCATATCATTGTAATGCCCACATTCACTAGTGTATGAAAAGATGGAGAAAAAGAAAAAGATAGCATTACCATATAGAAGCAGCCCGTCCTGGGATGGGGCAGGCGTCATCTCGGGACATATTGCTTCTACTTGGTAATTTTACCTACAAGCTTCTGTGTACACCTCTGGCTCCAACTACTGCAAAAAACTACAAACTAGACTTGTCTATAGACTGTTAATAAATTAATCTATATATAGCATTGAACTGACATATTCATTATAATGTAACACCATTACATTACATTATAATGTAGGCCTATCTACCAATTTACAGTGTATTGTAATAGTAATTACTTAGTATTGACTTACCTAATATACTCTAAAAGTAATAATATATTCAGTGAATATATATTATTTTACTGATGCATGTTTATACCATTGACTAATTATGAAAGTCAAGTACATGTTCACTACAGGTGAGGCTACAGGATACTGATGTGCACTAAGCTGGCCAAATGTATGCCGTAAAGACACTTTGTTTCACCAAGACAACCCCTGTTTATAGGCCCCTGCTCAGCACTTCCTCTTTATGAGCCACTCTGTAATAGTTAGTCTGTTCTAGAGGACTTGTGATATTCATATATTACATGGACAGCCATTCATCTGAAAGCCCTCGACGCAATGCTACATTACTTAAAGCATACCTCTAAACCATCCTGGATTTCAGATGCTGTCCATCTGTTTATTACAGAAATATACATCATACCTTAGCTATGTATGGCACCTTTGCAGATTTGGAGAAAAACAACTTATGCAAATAAGGCTGCTGGTGTACTGGGGCAGACCTTTAGCTCCCTGGAGCACTTCTCTTGCCACTCAGACCACTACCATCTACTGTCTGTGCCACCCCATGCAGAGAGAGTTTGTCGTCCCACAGCTATGACACCACCCATCCTACTTGAGCAGAAAGATCAGTGCTCCAGGGAGTTAAAGACCCATCCCCAGTGTACCAACTATCTAATTTGGATAAGACTTCAAAGTTGTTTTTCTCCAAATCTACAAAAGTGACATACATGACAAAGGTATGTTGCTTATGACTGTAATGTGTTCTGTAAAACAGTAGTAGCCATGGAATATGCTTGGGGGAGGTGGTAGACTCCATTCAAAGGGGTAGCTCCAACTCACATCTATACGGTATATTCACAATATAAAACATAAATTTGTGATAAGTCATTCCTAGTATATTACTCTTTGTTTCACCTAAGCAAAGTAAAAACGTCTTCATTAATCTAGCATCTGATAAAGCAATATGGTATTTACTTACAGCTCTGAACTGCAGTGTGATGTGAAATTTCTCAAGACCAGAAGTAGAAGACTGAGCAGAGAAAACCTATTGAGAAATTCCTCTGAAACAGTGATAGTACCATCATTTGAGTAAACAGTTTTCTTCATTAAAGGTCTTCTAACCTTACATGAGTTTATACTTATCTATGACCATTAGTCCAGAATGTTTCATAAACCAGTAGCTATCAGGTTCTATTTTACATATAACACACTGAATTACATTTGTATTCTTTAGTACATTTATAAAGAAACATATATTAAAGTATGCCAAAATATTATGATACAGAATGAATTTAGACCACCTAAAGAGAAGAATTACTGCATTATCATACAAAGTACACAGAAACCTCTCACTCTACTGACAGCAGCATGAACAAATATGCAGACAAGTACAATAGAGGAATGAATTATGTATAGATGTAAAGTGCGTGACACAGAGAGAGATCTGCACAGTGACATTAGAATTAGTAATAATCCCTAAGCAAACCCAATGTTACTTACAGTTTGGGCTCTAAATCTGCATTACAGCCAGTGACTAAGCACGCACTGCCCATACTGCACTATAGATATAGCTGGCTGGAGCTCACATACTCAGGTGTCAGCTCAGCACAGACTATACACACTCACACCAGCTCACACTTCCTTTTTCCGGGTCTGTGATGAAATCCATTGTAGCTACAGTGCATTTAAAGAGACAGTACCTCTTACCTGTCATGTCAAAGTAGTAGTACTAAACATGTAGCAAAGCTATTATATATTGTTTTAGGTTTTTTGTATAAAGGTCTGGATATACATAAAAATAACAAGCTATAATCACTGTTTAAACTACTGCCTCACAAGTGACATTATTGTCAGACATGTAACTTGAAGCTCCTGGGCCCTAGTGCAACATATGTAACGGGTCTCAAGTTACTATGTGCTATCTAATACTGGTGTCTTTCTAAGCTATAGAGAAGCCTTTGGGCCCCCTGACGCTCCAGGTCCCTGTTGCGATTGCTACTTCTGCACCCACTATAGCTAAGCCACTGATTATTGTTAAACATTGTATATAAGTACCACCTTTTCATCACACACTTATGTCAAGTGCAACTCCTCTATTAACATATTACACCGCTGTTATTAGCCCTGAAGAGTACAATTAAATAAAAAGCTGTTCAGGAGCCAAATGATCCAACTCCCTACAAAGAACTGAAATTCCCATCATTAGAAACATTCTCTGTGTGCAAAGTACAAGTGTACCATATAATCTTTGCATGGAGCAAGCTCTTTAACCCTTTAAGGATGCAGGGTAGTTTGTATGTTAATGCTCGGCGACTTTTTTCATATTTTCTTTCCCCGCCTTCCAAAACTCATACCTTTTTTTTTTTTTCTGTCGACATAGCTATGTGAGGGCTTCTTTGCGTGACGAGTTGTACTTTTATTAGGGGTACATACAATGTTTTGATTAGCTTTTATTAACGTTTTTGGAGGGTCCATGTGAAATAACACCCAATTCTATCATAATTTTTAGCATTTTGTTTTTACAGCGTTCACTCTGCATTAAAAATGACATGGCAGCTTTGTCCGGCGGGTCATTTTGATTACGGTGATACCATATTTATATTGGGTCTATTATATTTTACCACTTTTACAAATAAAACCTCACTTTTTAAAATGAACGATTTTGCTGGAGTCACCGTATTCTGATGCCTATAACTTTTTTTTTTTACTGTTTTGTTGACGGAGATGTAATGGCTCTTTATTTGCGAAGAAAGTTGTACTTTTTATTGGTACCAGTGTTTGGTATGTGTGACTTTTTGATCACTTTTTATTACTATTTTTGGGGAGAGTGAGGAGACCAAAATATGTTATTTTGTGCATTGTGGTACAGTCATATGAAAAAGTTTGGGCACCCCTATTAATCTTAATCATTTTTAGTTCTAAATATTTGGGTGTTTGCAACAGCCATTTCAATTTCATATATCTAATAACTGATGGACACAGTAATATTTCAGGATTGAAATGAGGTTTATTGTACTAACAGAAAATGTGCAATATGCATTAAACCAAAATTTGACCGGTGCAAAAATTTGGGTCCCCTTATCATTTTATTGATTTGAATACTCCTAACTACTTTTTACTGACTTACTGAAGCACAAAATTGGTTTTGTAACCTCACTGAGCTTTGAACTTCATAGCCAGGTGTATCCAATAATGAGAAAAGGTATTTAAGGTGGCCAATTGCAAGTTGTTCTCCTATTTGAATCTCCTCTGAAGAGTGGCATCATGGGCTCCTCAAAACAACTCTCAAATGATCTGAAAACAAAGACTGTTCAACATAGTTGTTCAGGGGAAGGATACAAAAAGTTGTCTCAGAGATTTAACCTGTCAGTTTCCACTGTGAGGAACATAGTAAGGAAATGGAAGACCACAGGGACAGTTCTTGTTAAGCCCAGAAGTGGCAGGCCAAGAAAAATATCAGAAAGGCAGAGAAGAAGAATGGTGAGAACAGTCAAGGACAATCCACAGACCACCTCCAAAGAGCTGCAGCATCATCCTCTGGAATGGCCATCCCAGTCCCCAGACCTGAATATCATTGAACATCTGTGGGATAATTTGAAGCGGGCTGTCCATGCTCGGCGACCATCAAACTTAACTGAACTGGAATTGTTTTGTAAAGAGGAATGGTCAAAAATACCTTCATCCAGGATCCAGGAACTGATTAGAAGCTACAGGAAGCGACTAGAGGCTGTTATTTTTGCAAAAGGAGGATCTACTAAATATTAATGTCACTTTTCTGTTGAGGTGCCCATACTTTTGCACCGGTCAAATTTTGGTTTAATGCATATTGCACATTTTCTGTTAGTACAATAAACCTCATTTCAATCCTGAAATATTACTGTGTCCATCAGTTATTAGATATATGAAATTGAAATGGCTGTTGCAAACACCCAAATATTTAGAACTAAAAATGATTAAGATTAATAGGGGTGCCTAAACTTTTTCATATGACTGTATATATTTTTTTACGGCGTTCACCGTACAGGATAAATAACACTATTTTTGGTATGTTTGTTAATTTTTTGTTTATGTTATGTGTTTTTTTAAATGTAAAGGTGGGTTTTTTTTAACTTTTTATTATTTATTTATTTTTACCTTTTCAAACTTTTTTTTTTTTTTTTTTACTTTTTCACTGTTCCACAAGGGGACTTGAACCTGATCCCAAATGCAATGTACTACAATATATATAATTGCAGCACATCTCAATGCAATGTGCATAGGCAGTCAGGAGGCAGTTGCTTGGCCTTTTGGCTGCCATGGCAATCCCTTGGGCCCTGCAAGATCACGGGGGATACAAGGGGTAGGGCAATCTTGTCCCCGGACCCCCTGCATGTATCCAGGGCGTTAATCCACCAGAGTCCTGGGTCTCGGCTGTGTAACATACCCGAGTGCCGGAAGTAATGCCGCAGGCGCAGCATTACAGCACCATACTATTACAGTGCTGAGCTTTAACTACATGCTCAGCGTGACATAATAGTATGGTACAAAGCGGGAAGGGGTTAATGAGGGATGGAGTTTTAAGTTGCTATGCCCTCTTATTCTTAAAGGAAACCTACAGTGCTGGCCAAAAGTATTGGCACCCCTGCAATTCTGTCAGATAATACTCAATTTCTTCCAGAAAATGATTGCAATCACAAATGCTTTGGTAATAATATCTTCATTTAATTTGTCTTCAATGGAAAACCACAAAAAGAATTGTCAAAAAGCCAAATTGGATATAATTCCACACCAAACATAAAAAAGGGGGTGGACAAAAGTATTGGCACCCTTTGAAAAATCATGTGATGCTTCTCTAATTTGTGTAATTAACAGCACCTGTTACTTACCTGTGGCACATAACAGGTGGTGGCAATAACTAAATCACACTTGCAGCCAGTTGAAATGGATTAAAGTTGACTCAACCTCTGTCCTGTGTCCTTGTGTGTATCACATTGAGCATGGAGAAAAGAAAGAAGACCAAAGAACTGTCTGAGGACTTGAGAAGCAAAATTGAGAAGCATGAGCAATCTCAAGGCTACAAGTCCATCTCCAAAGACCTGAATGTTCCTGTGTCTACCGTGCACAATGTCATCAAGAAGTTTAAAGCCCATGGCACTGTGGCTAACCTACCTAGATGTGGATGGAAAAGAAAAATTGACGAGAGATTTCAACGAAAGATTGTGCGGATGGTGGCTAAAGAACCTCGAGTAACATCCAAACAAGTTTTAGCTGCCCTGCAGTCCGAGGGTACAACAGTGTCAACCCGTACTATCCGTCGGCGTCTGAAAGAAAAGGGACTCTATGGTAGGATACCCAGGAAGACCCCACTTCTGACCGAGAGACATAAAAAAGCCAGGCTGGAGTTTGCCAAAACTTACCTGAGAAAGCCAAAAACTTTTTGGAAGAATGTTCTCTGGTCAAATGAGACAAAAGTAGAGCTTTTTGAAAAAAGGCATCAACATAGAGTTTACAGGAAAAAAAAGAGGCCTTCAAAGAAAAGAACACGGTCCCTACAGTCAAACATGGCGGAGGTTCCCTGATGTTTTGGGGTTGCTTTTCTGCCTCTGGCACTGGACTGCTTGACCGTGTGCATGGCATTATGAAGTCTGAAAACTACCAACAAATTTTGCAGCATAATGTAGGGCCCAGTGTGAGAAAGCTGGGTCTCCCTCAGAGGTCATGGGTCTTCCAGCAGGACAATGACCCAAAACACACTTCAACAAGCACTAGAAAATGGTTTGAGAGAAAGCACTGGAGACTTCTAAAGTGGCCAGCAATGAGTCCAGACCTGAATCCCATAGAACACCTGTTGGAGTTTTGTGTAAAATGATCAATGATTTGACTTTTTTTTTCATTCTCTTTTGTGTTTTTTCATTGCAAGCAAAATAAATGAAGATATTATTACCAAAGCATTTGTGATTGCAATCATTTTCTGGAAGAAATTGAGTATTATCTGACAGAATTGCAGGGGTGCCAATACTTTTGGCCAGCACTGTATCTCTAGAATTTTACTGTTTATACCACCGCCATGATGCTTGTTAATAATGTTCTACATGTGATCTAGCTTAAATTGTCAGATATATCATTTATAAGTTATAAAACAGTTAGATCCACTCATAAATACTCATCAGGCAGTGCTGTGGCAGGGACCACTCTGGGTGATAACTCTGTTATCTTGTCTATTCTGCCTTAAAGCTAAGGTTCCAGGTATGAAAACGCAGCTAAAAACCACTGTGGAAAAATGCTTACAATTCTACAGCTAAAATGAACATGCTGCGAATTTCAAAAGCAACTTTTTTCTTTTTTTTCCCCACAATGTGTGCATAAGATGTGTTATTTAGGAAGGGCTGTGTGATGATTCTGCCTAAATATGGCCATAACTCAGCTATATTTTGGTCTCTGGGTATAGGATATCCCTTCTTGCTTGCTTGCAAACTGTGCACAGCTACAAGCCTAGGTGCATATTGGCAGCAGCAGCCAGGCTGGAACAATAGGGCTCCATTGTATTCCTATACAGCCCTGGCTGATCAAACAATAGTGCATTGTTCAAGCCTGGGCTGTTGATCATATATGACTGATAACAGTGTATCAATTCACTTTGTCTCATCTACATACAAAGGGTCTGAACGTGATTGAATTAACTCATCAGACGTACTGTCGCCGGTGACCTCATTCTGGGAGGTGGCCTGGGGGGTGTGGAGGATGAGGTGGGAGGTCTGTGGGTGGAGATTTATGCAGGAGACCATCACAGACTAAGACTAAGGAGACGATCATTAAGAGATCATGCTATGAAGACTTTGACTGAGATGCTACTATGAGCAGGCATGTTGGAATGCTGCTGCTGACGATGATGAGCCTACAAGAGACTGTGAGAGACTGTTATGAGAGCATGCAGGCGGGATTATCGTTTTAATGCCACATGCTGAAAAGCCTCCACTGGTACTCACACCTGCCATGTGTGAGCGTTGGACTATAGAACCACATCAAGGACATATGTGGTAAAGTAATTATTTCACCTTTTATCCCTTTTATTTTATTTGTACTGTATCTTGCAACTAGTAACTGTTAATGCTTGCATACGTCTGCATATCTGTTCTGATCTGTATATGTTAGATTTTAATACCGACCCATTTAGGGGTTAATAAATATATAAAATTTAGAAGGCTTGTCTTGTATTTATCTGGTGAACCCGGCACTCACTGGCGGTGAGTGTGGTTTTTATATGAAAGAGGACTCAGGGTGTGGCCAACGCGGGTTTGGCGCACGGAGGATCTTTCACATTGGTGGCAGCGGTGGGATCTTAGGATAAACGGTGTGTGTTGGTGACCTATATCACTCACATGCTGGGGATTATGGTAATCCTATGAGACAAGCTCGGTATTAAAGCAAGCATTAAGATACAGTGAAAGTTTGATACAGTGCTGTTCCCCCTCCCTTATTCTTTTTATTCTATCCTATCTTTTATTTGGCAAATACCAGTGGATGGCTAGTGGGCTCAGAAGCAGAGCTCCAGAACTGCTGAACCAGGCTTTTGGAGATCCTGAGCATATGGCTGAAATGGAGGCAGCCACAGCCATGCAGAGAATCGAGCAGAGTCCTGATTTTGGGGCTAGGCCAGGAAGTGCGGCAAGCAGCCCGGTCCCAAGGATTACTTCACCAGGAGGAACCAGTAACCCCAGCCTTGCTGGGGGAATGGCTTTAGTCTGGCAAATGGCTCTGCAGCACTTAAGCACCAGGGACCCTAACATATACCAGCAGGCGTTGCACTGGTTTCAGGAAGCTGTAGAACGAGAACGGCAGGCTGATCGGGAGGCTGCTGAGCGACAGGCAGAGAGAGAGAGGAAAGCTGCAGAATGGGAACGACAGTTTGCTGAGCGACAGGCCAAGAGGGAGTATCAGCTTGAGCTGAAAAGGCGGGAAATCTCCCAGCAAGCGCAAACTCCAACAACCCTGCAGAGACCCTCAAGTTGGAACGAGAGGCCAGGCCGGAGTTCACCACAGCCGTCTGTCAGGTCGGGTGAGACAAACTATGCCCCGGGTGGTCCCTCCCCTGTCCTAAGAACTCTGGGCGCCCGGGTGACCTTCCCCAAACCCCAAGGGGAGGTGCGGCGGGGCCATGCCTGTAACCCGACAGGACATTTCAAGAAGGAGTGCCCCAACTACCCTGAGAACTTCCCTGCTTCTCAAGCCACAGCAGGTGGCCCATCTGTGTGTCTGGATGGGGGTGCAGGAAAAGGAATGTGGACTGTGGGACTATTGACTGATTTGCCTGCCAATGTACTGTTGGGAACTGATTTAGGACCTATGATGTCCCAATATGGGGTGGGGAGCAACCCAATTTACTGTGATAAACTGTCTATGATTAATGCTGATAATGTGTCTGTCATATCTGCAGAGAGGGCCCGTAACCCCCTCTCTGAGATACTTCCCCTGGCAGTCAATGTATATGCTAATGAGTTGCCTTCAGCTGAGAGCAGGGAAGATGCAACTGAACTTCCTGCAACCCAGCTCAGCAAAAATGTTAGTGATGCTTTGTTTCCTCCGGTGCTAGGAACCAATGAGACTAAGTCTGTAGACACACCCACATCTGCGGGGGCGTCGCCCTCCCAGTTTGTTAATCTGTCTACCACAAATCTCATTGATGTCCGGTGTGAATTAACAATTGCTAATGAAGGTACTGTCAATGTAATTGCCAATGCTTGTTGTGAAAATGTACAGGGTAGCTCTTCTGTGTCACTGGAAGCGACTTCTACTATTTCGCCCAGTGTATCCGATAAGCACCCAACTACTGACCATGTGCCAGGTGGTCAGGTAGGCTATGGGGATCTCATGGCCGATCCAGGTGAGGGACGGACTGCTGGTAGTGCGGTATTAGCCCGCAGCCAGAGTGCTACAAGGTTGGAGGGCGTTCCGACCCTTGAACCGTTGCCTACACCACCTGGAGTCGGTGCTGATACCGCCATGACTAGCCTCACTCCCTTGAAGCCGGAGGAGTCCGGCCTGTATGAGACATACACATCTCTTCTGTCCAGTTCTATTCCAGGAGTGCCCATGGCCCAAGTGCAGATGGCATGGGGTACTGGAGATGTGATCCAAGAAGAGGGTATGTCCAATGTATTACCTGTCAATGTATTGTGGGGGGATGTTTTGGGGAAGCATGATCTCAGTCATTTGCCCAAGGTATCACCATCACCCACCCAAGTACAGGAGGAACAGGATGTAGGTTTGGAAGCAAAGGGGGGAGGTGCAGAACCCCCTAGAACTCTCCCAACTAGCGGCTAGTGTGGGGAAGACCCTGAGAGAGCAGGCCAAGGGTAGCCAGGAGAGCAGAGATTGCCGGGATGGGATCTCTGGAATGGTATCCCAAGGGCCTGAGGTCATGAGTGTGGCTCCACAGGGTGCCAGTACTCAGAAAGCGGACCCAGAACAGGCAGGAGGTAGCCAAGTGTACGTGGCTCAGAGCCTGGGCCTTAGAAGTGTCCCTAGTCAGACTAGAGAGACAGAAGGGACCGGCAGCTATGTAACATGCACCTCTCTTGTGTCTCACTCCAGCCAAGAGTTCAGAGATGCTGTCCAAGCTGACCCTAGTCTGGACATATTGAAGGCGCGTGGCGCTCAACCACCCTTAGAGTCTGACAAGGCCCGAGTCTGCTGGGACCCCGGGGGGAAGGTGAGAAAGCCTTGGGGCCAGAGCCTGAGGAGCTGGAGGCGGAGGTGCTTTCAGAAGAGGGGCGTAGGCCCCTACTTCCTGCAAGCCCCATCTAAAGGGGGAGGTGTGATGATTCTGCCTAAATATGGCCATAACTCAGCTATATTTTGGTCTCTGGGTATAGGATATCCCTTCTTGCTTGCTTGCAAACTGTGCGCAGCTACAAGCCTAGGTGCATATTGGCAGCAGCAGCCAGGCTGGAACAATAGGGCTCCATTGTATTCCTATACAGCCCTGGCTGATCAAACAATAGTGCATTGTTCAAGCCTGGGCTGTTGATCAGATATGACTGATAACAGTGTATCAATTCACTTTGTCTCATCTACATACAAAGGGTCTGAACGTGATTGAATTAACTCATCAGACGTACTGTCGCCGGTGACCTCATTCTGGGAGGTGGCCTGGGGGGTGTGGAGGATGAGGTGGGAGGTCTGTGGGTGGAGATTTATGCAGGAGACCATCACAGACTAAGACTAAGGAGACGATCACTAAGAGATCATGCTATGAAGACTTTGACTGAGATGCTACTATGAGCAGGCAGGTTGGAATGCTGCTGCTGACGATGATGAGCCTACAAGAGACTGTGAGAGACTGTTATGAGAGCATGCAGGCGGGATTATCGTTTTAATGCCACATGCTGAAAAGCCTCCACTGGTACTCATACCTGCCATGTGTGAGCGTTGGACTATAGAACCACATCAAGGACATATGTGGTAAAGTAATTATTTCACCTTTTATCCCTTTTATTTTATTTGTACTGTATCTTGCAACTAGTAACTGTTAATGCTTGCATACGTCTGCATATCTGTTCTGATCTGTATATGTTAGATTTTAATACCGACCCATTTAGGGGTTAATAAATATATAAAATTTAGAAGGCTTGTCTTGTATTTATCTGGTGAACCCGGCACTCACTGGCGGTGAGTGTGGTTTTTATATGAAAGAGGACTCAGGGTGTGGCCAACGCAGGTTTGGCACACGGAGGATCTTTCACAGGCTGGTAGTGGGCGGGCTAGCTAGAGAAACAGGGAAGGGATCTGAGTGAGAAAGAGAGGGGGAAGGGAGTGCGAGAGGGAGGGGGAGGGAGTCAGCTCTAAATGAAGTGCAAGGCATCATGGTAGTTGTAGGAAAACAGAACAGGAAGCTACCCATGTAAACAAATGCAGAAGATGCCAGGAGCTCCCAGAGACACCCAGAAATCACTCAAAACACTACTAAAGGTATTTGGTTGAATGTATTATCCTATTAATAGCACTAAACAACCTTTTTTGAAAAATTATTTTTTGCCCGGAAAACCCCTTTAAGGAGAGGTTTTTTCAGAGGCAGTTATTGAAATTCTGATGCAGTCTACTTCAAGAGCTTACAAGAGGATTATAGACACTTTAAGAGGATGGTGTCAAAGTCAGCAGCAGGAATGGTTACATTTATCGTTTAAGGTTTTTCAGATTATATTCTACAGGCAGTATTCAACTAGGAGTTGAAGCCTAATACTCTGGATGTACAGATTTCAGTTTTAGTTTGAAGCCTTTTGAGCTTTTACAGGTTAACTTTCAGTTTCAAGGTGTCCAACATTTTTTTTTCTCATGGTGATATTCAGGCCCAGTCATACCCACACAAACATAGGGAGAACATACAAACTATTTTCAGACGTTATCCATGGTCAGATTCAAATCTAGAACTCCAGTGCTACAGGACACAGCCTCCTTCATGATTTTTGCTTTATCCCCTTACTTTCTGTGCTTTTGCTTGGACTACGGGAAAAAGAAATAGTGTAAAGTATAATTCACTGGTGCCATTTAAAAAAAAAAAAAAAAAAAAAAAAACTTGTTCAGCTACCAAAACTGATGTCAACAGTTACTAGTTAAAGAACACGTGAAAAACAAAACTATGCTTAAGGCCATATGTTGTGGAAATTCTGTGGTTTTTTGAGCCAACGTCAGAAGTGGATTTAAAAGAAGGGAGAAGTATAAGTGCTTTGTTTATATTTCCCATTTCTTTCTGAAGCCACTTTTGAAACTGCAACAAAAACTGAGCTTTTCTGCAACATGTGACCACAGCCTAAATGGTTTTTGCTAGGACTTATAGATTGATAAGCTATCCTTAGGATAGGTCATCTTCAACAGATTGTTGGGGTCCCTACCCACTGCACTCTCAATGATCAGCTGTTTGAAGAAGCAGTGGTGCTTATGTAAGCTCCAGTTTGCTTCACGTCCCAGTGCTATCATGTTCATCAGTCACATGATCTGACTGTTTCAGAGCTGCAATACAAAGTACTGTCACAATACACTGTATGGTGCTGTGCAGAGACCGAAAAGGTTGTCCAAATGCTGCAGCCTCTTCAAACACCTGTTTGGTAAGCAGCGCAGAGGCCACAGGGCTTTTCCAAACACTGGTGTCTCTTCAAACAGCTGTTCCCATATTAATGTTTTAACATTTGACCAATCCAAACTTTTTTGTCTGACAATAGACCTTTATCAAACAGCCAAATTGCTCCAATAGTATATACCCAAAATGCAGATGAGACGCAGCCATCGCCACTAAGGAGAAGGGTAATTTTCTCCTCAGTGTAGGTGGCCACTTCTTGGGCTATTCACTATTGCAGAAATCCAAATTTCTTCTTTTAATATCAAATTGCATTAATGAATGAGATTAAAATCAACAGGAATTTTCATTATGTCTCTGAATCTTTGTGAAAAAGTTCTTTGTGAAATGCCCTTAAGGAATTGGTTTGAGAAGAGGAATGTCTGACCCAAGACAAGAATGGTAACACTTCCAAACATAAATGTTGGTTTGATTTCAAAAAGTATCCAAATAAATCAAAGTGGTGTTCTCCGGTGATCTAGAGCTTGAAGGCACTGAAGTATCTTCTTAAAGTTCACTAGTCTTAAAGCATTCAGAAGTGATGTTTGTTGCAGCCTCCAAGTCCCACCACTCTTGGCTATTACATGCAGAACATTACATAGATGTTGAGAGATTATGTTTTACAATCTGTAGCATTTACTTGAGGATGAGTTTTCTTTGTGATACATCCTCACAGGCTTGCTGCTATATCTATAGCCTTATCTATAGTGGTTAGACAGGCTCAAATCAGAGGTTGTCATGTCCCTCCTTGGGTCATACATACAGTACTTCACTGTTTATTGTCATGCTTTGTTTTACTTGTGCTTCTCATCTAATCTTGTCCTATCTTTGCTCCCTTACTCACTCTCTACTCCCCCCTACTGTCTGTGACATCATCCAGGTTCTGCAAGTTGTTTATTTCCTGCCTCTCTCAGCCTGGAAAACTACCATCTTTTTTACACCCTGTATTTCATCTATCAAGAGTTCTATTTGAATAAACCTTCATCTGAACATCTTCCACATGTCTTACAGAGGAGTGGAGCTATCTGGTAATGTTTAGTGGTACAACCTAAGTGAAGTCTCTCTCAGGTCTACAGTCAGCTCTCCATCAAAGACTATATGCAGGTCTGTAGCCTCTACTCTGAGCAAGAATAGTAAAAAAAGATGCTATATACTCCGTGCTGAGCTACAGGGCATTGAGATTCATCTGTAAGCAGAGCTGCAGCTTCTACAGAGCAACATCACAGCCTCATCTCAACATGGCTGAAGGGCAACCCACGCAGTTCTCACAAGATGAAAGCTACTCTCAATCAGAACAAGACCAGGAGACAGATCCTGACTCTCAGCCCGTGGTAAGGGCGAAACGTCCCATCAAACCCACATGGAAAATAATGGAGAACTTGCAAGGTAAGAAACATGAACTCTTATCTAACATTTCTCTTACATGGCATCAAATACTAAGCCACATGGCCGTCTTCACTGCTCCTGCTTGTAGTGTCTCACCACTAGAGGGAGCCCTAAGTCAGCGCTCCTCAGCTTATGAACTGTATACCAAACAAAGCTGTGCATATATTAGTGTGTTGGAAAAACTGAACACCAATGAGTCCTTACTTGAGCTACAGCACTTCCAAGCACTTAATTCTGAACGTAGTATAATGTTGTACCGTGTTAGCCATTGAAAGTAGTGGAAGAGTGAAGAAATCAGGCGATACCTTTTAGAGGCTAACTGAGTATATTTATAAGTAAGCTTTCAGGAGTACTAGCTAGCTCCCTTCATCAGACATGGTGTGATACAAGAACTGAAAATTCACAGATTTTTATACACATGGTTTTCAAAGCATTTTAGAGTCCTTAAAAAAAATGCAATCGAAGTAGAGAAGTTATTTACAACAGGTCAAAAAAACAGTCTGGAAACTTGTGGTGCGTGACGGAGGGATCAGTAATTCTTGCTGTTATCTGTTTGCTATCAGGAGGTGATACTACCCTAGGCCTCTTGGCCAGAATACTGCAAGCGACATCACCAACACTGCTTATCCAGCACTTCCCCGTCCCAAGTCAGAGAAGACGGACATCTCCGAGTTCAATGACAAAGCGGAAAAGTACAGAGGTTGGAAATGTACCTTCCAAACCGCTATTGACCTCAACATCTCAGCTAGTGAAGAACTAGACTTGCTAATCAGATGGCTCAGCCCACAGTCTACCGAGTGTGTCAAGAGACTGAGATCTGTCCACATCAGTAATCCTGCTGCAGGCCTCATTGCTGCTTGGGAAATGAGGCCTGCTTGGGAAGTGGTCCTGTTTCCCCTCCTAAAGGTGACAGCCAATGCTCCAGTTACAGGAACCGCAGAAGTCCAGTTTCAGTGAAAAAGACTGATATCCTCCCCATGCCCACATTGGGTATGGACAAGGAGAACCAATGGGAAAAGATTGAAAACCCCAATCAACTATGCCCCATACACAAGAAGCCACACCCACTCAAGAAGTGCATTGGTTTCAGGAAGAAATCGCTTCAAGAGTGCAAGGAGCTTCTAAAGAAGTTTGGAGTATGTTTTAGGTGTTGTGCCTCTACTGAACATCTGGCGAAGGATTGCAAGATCGATATTAAGTGCATAGAATGTGACCGTGATGACCATGTTCAGGTTCTCCATCCAGCTGAACCTGTTCCCACACAGTTTGCACCCTTTCCTCCTCACCAAAGCATGGCAGGGAGAATGTAGACCAGGAAGCAAACTCTACCACTGTATCGGCTTCATGCACAGAAGTCTGAGGAGAGGATAATTGTGACAAGTCCTGCTCCAAAATATGTCTGGTCAATGTGTATCCCAAGGGTCAATAAGAGAAGGCTGTAAAAGTGTACGCTTTCCTCGACGACCAGAGCAACCGATCACTTGTGAGATCAGATCTCTTTGAGTTGCTTAATTTAAAGGGAGATGCTTACCCCTACACTTTGGGTACTTGCAGCGGCATCATGGAGGTCTCTGGAAGAAGGGCCAGTGGGCTTATGCTGTCTTCACACAAGGACAATTTCGAGATACCCCTACCTACTCTTGTGGAGTGTAACCAGATACCCTCCAACAAGGATGAGATTCCTACACCAGAGGCTGCCCTGCATCATCCTCACCTAAAGAGGATAGCAAGTGAGATCCCAGAACTCATCAAGGATGCAGAGATCCTTCTTCTGCTTGGGAGAGATATCCTAAGAGTATAAAAGGTGCGCCAACAAATCAATGTCCCGCACAATGCTCCATTTGCTCAACGGCTAGAACTCATCTGGGTCATCATAGGCAACGTTTGTATTGACCAAATGAAAAAACTAAGATATTTTCACTCAAGACACACCTTCTGACAAATGGACGCAGCTCTCATTTTCAGCATTGGATCGAATATTGTGGAAAAAAAAAACTCCAAAAAGATGATGGATCCGTGCTTGTCCGGTGGATAATACTCTTTTATTAATGCACAAACACTACGTATAAAAACGTTTCGGGGTGCAACCCCTTTCTCAAGTGTATCACAGGCAATAAAATGACACAATACACAGATAGTGACTTAATATAGAACCCTAGTAGGAGCCAACACCCACTAGGGGGAGGGGCCATAATATTACACTTTTCAGCATAAAAAAAAACAATAAATGATCAATACATAAAAAATACCTTAATTACTTAAATCTTTCTTTACTTAAAAAATCCAGTAGAAAGAATATCATCTTTAAAAACATTATAGATTAATATCCCAGAGTAGAAGGTCTGACCTGGTATGTATCAGCGTTCAAAAAAACTACTGCGCATGCGTGGTAGCAAAAAGCGTGCTATAGAAACCACGCTGAGTATAGCGTGGAGAGAGAATCATTGCGCATGTGCAAACTTACGTAAACAACATAGCTGCGCTGCAAAATGAACGTGGAGGTAAATATAGGGGCGTAGAGGTACTACACTTGCGTAGAGCATATGTCACTGGCTTTACAGTCAAAAGGATTCATCTGTTGAATAAAATGTAGCTAAAATACACTGTGCATGCACAAACTATGCCCGGGTTTAGCGTAGAAGGGCTGCGTAATCAGCTTATAGATGAAATAAAACATATAAATAAATAAACAATACAGATAAGATTAAAATGCAAGTAAATATAGTATAAAAGAGCTTGCATGATAAAAAACATAAACCATAACTCTTAGCTAGTTCATATTATTAATACTCCACACCAGTGGACCAATGAAAAAATAGAAATTATGTTTATATGAGAATGCACAAAGAATGCAAAGGCACAAAAAAACAAAACAAAAAAAAAAAAAAAAAAAAAAAAAATATATATATATATATATATATATATATATATATATATATATATATATATATATCTACAGGGCCGGCATTAGGGGGGGGGCAAACTGGGCAATTGCCCAGGGCCACATCCCCAAAGGGGCCCCCGGGATCCGGAACCTGATGACTCCGGATCCCGGAGTCAGGCCCGGCCAAAGCAATAACAGAAAGGGACTGCAGGGCCCCTTTCCGAGGTGAGTAAAAATAACAAACATTTTTACTCACCTGTCCTTGGCGTCCGACGTCATCTTCTGGCGTTCCAGACATCACTGCTGAGGCGCTGAGGCCTGGCCTCAGCGGTCACGTGGGGCGTGCCTCACGTAATTGCTGAGGCCCAATCACAGGCCTCAGCGGTGACGTCCACAACGCGTGACGTCAGCCGCAGAGAAGAAGAAGCCAGCGCCGGCGGGGATAGCGGAGCAGAGTGAGGAGGCCCAGGAGAGGTAAGACAAGGTGAGTATAACTGTTTGTTATTTTACCTTACTTACCCCGGCCTTCGATTATTATACTCTGGGGTCTGAAGAGACCCCAGAATATAATATAATAATAACACTGTAGGGCCCCTGTGGAGCATTATACTGGGGGCCCCCCTCTGGATAGCATATTATACTGGGGGGGCTACCTCTGGATAGCATATTATACTGGGGGGCCCCCTCTGGATAGCATATTATACTGTGTGGGGCCACTGTGGAGCATTATACTGGGGAAGGGGCCCCTCTGTATAACATGTTATATTCTGTGGGGCCTCTGTAGAAAATTTATAATGTGTGGGGGGGGGGGGCCTCTGGAGATAATGTTATATTCTGTGGGGCCACTTTGGAGCATTATGCTCTCCAGAGGGGCCCCCCAGTATAATGCTCCAAAGTGGCCCCACAGAATATAACATGCTCTCCAGAGCCCCCCCACTTTATAATACTCCATAGAGGCCCCGCAGAATATAACATGTTCTCCAGGGGGCCCCCTCCCCTGTATAATGCTCCACAGTGGCCCCACACAGTATAATATGCTCTCCAGAGCCCCCCCAGTATAATGCTCCACTGTGGCCCCACACAGTATAATATGCTCTCCAGAGGGGCCCCCAGTATATTATACTGTGCAGGACCACCGTGGAGCATTATACTGGGGGGGGGGGGGCTCTGGAGAGCATATTATACTGTTTTGGGCCACTGTGGAGCATTATACTGGGGGGGCTCTGGAGAGCATATTATACTGTTTTGGGCCACTGTGAGTATTATACTGGGGAAACCTCTCAGGGCAGTATATTATACTGGGCTATTCTGGAGCATGTTATACTGAGTGGGGTCACTGTGGAGCATTATTCTAGGGGGGGTGCATCAGCAGAGCATATTATATTGTGTGACGCCACTGTGGGGCATTATTTGGGGGGGACTAATGAGCATTATACTAGGGGGCCCTCTGGGGAGCATATTACACTGCGTGGGGCCTACTGTGGAACATTATACTGGGGGGACGCTCTGGGGAGCATAATATATTGCGTGGGACCACTGTGGAGCAAAATACTGGAGGGGGCACTGTGGAGAATTATACTAGCGGGGGCCCTCTGGGGAGCATATTATACTATGGGCCACTGTGGAGCTTTATACTGGGGGAATGGACAGTGTGGGGAGCCTGTTATACTGTGTGGGGCCACTATGGAGTGTATTATATTGTGTGGGGCTTTTCGGGAGCATATTATACTCTGTGGGGCTATTGTAGAGCATTATACTGGGGGGACTGTGGGGAACATATTATACTGTGGGGGACCACTGTGGAGCATTATACTGGAGGAACCCCTCTGGGGAGTATATTATACTGTGTGGAGGTCATTATGGAGCATGTTATACTGTGTTAGGCCACTGAGGAGCATTATACTGGGGGGGCATTGTGGGGTGCATATTATACTGTATGGAGCATATTATATTGTGTGGGGATGCTGGGGAGCATATTGTACTGTCTGGGGCCACTAAGGGGTAGTATACTGTGTGGGCCACTGTGGAGTATTATACTGTGTGGAGCCTTACAAACCATGTGGGACCACAATGGGGGGCTCAAGGGAGCATTTTATACTGTGTGGGGTCACTGTGGAGCATTATACACCATGTGGGGAAACTGGAGGGCTCAGGAGAGCATTTTATACTGTGGAGCAGTATATACCATGTGGAGCATTATACTGTGTGGGGGGGGGGCTCACAATTCCTGCTGGCAGCCCTGTGTGCTATGTCTGCATCACAGCTCCCTCATTATAATCTTGCACATACATGTAGTGCTCCATGGCCATGTCATTCCCCATACAGTACTGTGCATGAACTGGCCATGGAGTTATTGGGGCCTGCACAGTACTATAGGGGCTGACTATATGGGGAACATACTCAGTAACACCAGATAGTCAGCACATATGTAAGACTTCAGTGAAGGAGCCGTGGTGTAGGCTATTAGCAGGAAGCTGTTGGGTGGGGCCCCAGAACAAGTTCCTTTGGTGGGCCTAAGGCCCTTCAGTCCGACACTGTATAACGGAGACCTATTATATATAAGGGTGGGTTACTATATATAATTGGGAAACTTAAGTATGAGGGGGCTATTATTTATAAGAGGGGAACTATTTATAAGGGGGGTATAATTGTTAAGTGGGCTTATTTATAAAGGGGGCTATTAGTGGTAATGGGAACTTTTATTTATAAGGGTAACTATTATTTATGAGGGGGCTATTATTTTTAAGGGAGCAGTATTATTTTTATGGGGTGACTGTTACTGATAAGGGGGAATATTACTGATACAGGGCACTATTTATCATTTATAAGGGAGCTATTATTGATAAAGGTGTAAGATTATTTATAATCAGGGACTATTATTTATAAGGAGGCGCTATAATAGCTGATGACTGGGTGCAAAAATCTAATAGGTGGTACAAAGGTGCTCATTTGAATTGTGTGTGGTAAAATGGAGCTTGTTATTACTTTTTTGTTGGCAGAAAGGAGGCATTATTATAGGGGTTGTCACTGGAAGACGATGGTGTTGTTTGCATATCAGCATTTGGGGCCCCAATTTTAACTTTTGCCCAGGGCCCCACTTTGTCTAAAACCGGCCCTGTATATATATATATATATATATATATATATATATATATATATATACAGTATATATAATAAATTGAAAAATGATGATAATAAATAATAATGAAAATGCTACAGTGTACCAAAGGCTGTACCACTAATGAGAGTAGTAAAATATAAAATATATTAATCAAACACATTTTCAAGCGCTTTCACTTTGAACTTCCATCTCCTTTGCTGAAATATAGCAATCCTTTCCAACAGTATTACGCTATGTGCCGCTTGGCTTTATGTTTTTTGTATTTGTAGAATCATTTTCAGCCTTGTCCGAATCACTACAAAATGAAAGAGAATCTGTACAACAATAAGTGGCAGTGCAACCTCCGAGACATCAACCACTCATTCCTCACCCAGAATGACAATCTAGGATCTACAGTATTCCAGTCTACGAGTGATGATAACAAACTTGTGCCTGAAAGAGAAGAGAAAGAATTCCACAAGGTAATGGAAAGGGAGTTCATCCAGAACGATTCTAATAGCTGGGTAGCACCTTTACCTTTCCGCTCTCCAAGAACAAGGCTGCCAAACAATTTTCAGCAAGCGCAGTCCAGATTCTTATCTTTAAAACAAACTATGATAAAGAAATTAGAGATGGAGAGACACTTTGTGGACTTCATGCAGAGCATATTTGATAGAGACCATGCGGAGCCTGCACCACCACTCAAGGAAGGAGTAGAATTCTGGTATCTTCCGTCCTTTGGCATATACCACCCCCGCAAACCTAACCAGATTAGAGTGGTATTTGATTCCAGTGCCCAGTATGATGGGATCTCTCTCAACAACCTGCTCCTAACAGGACCTATCTTAAACAATAGTCTCATGGAAGTACTGATTCGCTTCAGACAGGAACCTGTTGCAGTGATGGCCGACATTCAGCAAATGCTTCATTGCTTCATTGTTAAGGAAGACAATAGAAACTACCTCAGGTTCCTTTGACACAAGGACAACGATGTCAACAAGGAAGTTATAGTCTACCAGATGAAAGTCCATGTCTTTGGTAACAGCCCCTCTCCTGCTGTAGCAATCTATGGGTTGAGAAGAACAGCTAAAGAGGGAGAAAGGGAATATGGATCCAACACACATCGTTTGTAGAAAGGAACTTCTAAGTGGACGATCGACTTAAATCCCTACCTACCAGTGAAGAGGTAATCAGTTTTCTCACCAGAACACAAGAAATGCTAGCTGTAGCAAATCTCAGGCTGCACAAGATCATCTCCAACAGCCAGGAGGTAATGAAGGCATTTCCCTCTGATGACCATGCTTCCAACTTACAAGATCTTAATTTTGACTCAGACATTCCCCCTATACAGCGCAGCTTAGGCTTACTGTGGAACATCAAGTCTGACACATTTAAGTTTCAAGTATCAGCTTGCGACAGACCATTTACCAAGCGAGGAGTGATATCTGTCGTGAACAGCATCTATGATCCTCTCGGATTCATTGCTCCCATCACTATTCATGGCAAGATGTTGCTGAGACAGTTTACCACCGAGAATAAAGATTGGGGCACTCCACTACCTGTGGAAAAACAACGCAGGTGGGATGCATGGAAGGAGTCTATGAAGATAGTAGAACAACTCCAAGTCCCACGTTGCTATATTCCAAATTCTCTTTCAACTGCTTCCAGGAGAGAAATCCACATCTTCTCTGACTCATCAATTGAAGCAATAGTTGCTGTAGCCTACCTGAAGACACTACAATGTGACCACGCACCACACTGCGGATTTGTCATAAGTAAGGCTAAACTAACACCTAAACCAGTGGTGAACCTAGCCTCTGTGCTGCCTGAGGCAGACTATCGAAAGACGCCCCCCCCCCAAAAAAAAAAAAATATATAAAATTGCGTTTACATGCTGTTAGCGTCACACGCTGTTATTGTCGTACAATAAACATACACAAACTTATGAAACAGTTTTTAAGAATTCTTCTTCCTGTATTACTTCAGTATCAGAAATCAACAACACGGCATTAACAATGAAAGTAACTTCTCACATCTTCTACTTGGTGGATGGACGAGCCCACGTGGCCCCCATTCTCTATAATAGGAGCCACGCAGATAGCTGCGTACTGGACTTCAGGTATCTTCGGCACTCCCGTCGAAGTGAATGAGAGCCACGCAGGTTCGTCCATCCACCAAGCGACACACCTATATATGGCTGCAGCCTGGCTGGATTCCCACCCAGTGGGGGGGAGTTAACCCAATTCTCAGGCTCAGTGGGGGTCTCAGTAGACAGACCCCCATCAATCAGGTATTTATCCTTTTGTGACTTACAGGTGATGTCTCTGACTAATCGGTCACATTTCCCTTCTCTTCCCTTTGGTCCGCCATGACTACTTCTTCCAGCTGTGACTTGTCTCTGTAAAGTTTACAGCACAGACATCTTTGGCTCCTCACTTTTCCAGGCACCCGACCCACATTGTCCTCACCTACACAAAGCCCCCATCCTGCTGCTACGCCAATTATACAATATATGATATAACCCCCCATAATGAATAATACTCCCAAGTGCATCTTTATATTAATAATGTCCATGTGTACCCTGTATAAATAGTGCCCCTTATTAATAATGCCTCAGGTGTTAACTAATTAAAAGGTTTTCCAGGTCATTAATAAACTAATCAGTGGGGCTCAAAAACCCAGGACCCCTACTGATCACCTGTTTGAATGAACCGTGGTACCTGTGTAAGTGCCGTGACCGCTTCCCTGTTTACATAGTGTCATTCATCTCATAGCGGCCATGTCATGTAACTACAGCCTCGTCCTATACACGTCAATATGACAAGGCTGTAATTACATCACACGGTCACTATAAACAGACAGCGTGTGATATAAACATAGCCCCTTCATACAGCTGATCAGAGGAGGGGTCCATTGATCTCTTATTGATAATCTGTCCTAAGGATAGAACATCAATAAAAATGAGCTGGAAAGACCCTTTAATAAAGCCCAAGTGCCACCTTAAAGGGGTTGTCCAGGATAACTACTTTTTTAATTTGAGGCTGGGGAAGGTGCTGCGGTGTCTCCCAGCGCTTTCCAGTCCTGTTGCTCCGGTGTTTTCTTCCCCTCAGCGGTCATGTGTGGTGGGGACTTCCGCCAGAAGAGAACACCAGAGCAGCAGAACCAGACTGCGGTGGGAAACATCGGAGCACAAGGGGCAGGGGAGTAGGTGTTTTTTTTTTTTAATACAGTATTACACGGTATTATGGCCCACAGTGGCCCCTTCACACAGTATTACATGGTATTATGCCCCGCAGAGGCCCCTAAACACGGTATTATGCCCCGCAGCGGCCCCTGCACACGGTATTATGCCCCGCAGCGACCCCTGCACACGGTATTATGCCCTGCAGTGGCCCCTGCACACGGTATTATGCCATGCAGCGGCCCCTGCACACGGTATTATGCTCCATAGTGGCTCCTGCACATGGTATTATGCCTCATAGTGGTCCCTTCACTCAGTATTATGCTCCATAGTGGCCCCTGCACTTGGTATTATGCTCCATAGTGGCCCCTGTACACGGTATTATGTCCCATAGTGGCCCCTACACTCGGTATTATACTCCATAGTGGCCCCTGCACACGTAAATATGCCCTATAGTGGCCCCTGCACACAGTATTCTGCTCCATAGTAAGATGACCCTGCGTCTCCTGGATCTGCTTCTCCCACTGTGGTGTCCTCAACAGTGTTACCGATGCTGCAGTGGTCCCGCTCAGTGCCGGCTTCCACCCCACGGGGCCGCCCAGCAGCACCATCGTCTCCTTCAGCCTCGGCACATGTATCCTCCAAGATGACGCCGGCCCTCCCTCCGGGACTGCTCCCCCACAAACCCATTTCCTTCTCCAAGGGCTCTGCACACAATCCCTCCTACCCTGCCAGAGCAAACAGCCATAGCACATCCTGCACTGACCCTAACCCCTGCTGCAGCATTCACTGACTTGGAACTGTCTTCTGCCTCCCTGTCTGTATCTACATAATGGGCTCCTGAGCCTCCAGGCTTCTGCATCTAACCTGGGACTTCGTGGCCTCGGTCCTTCCTCTGCATCGCCTCCCTGGTCCAACATTTTGGCCCAGCTGCCCACAAAGCAAGATTTCCAGTCGCTTATCTCCGAAGTTACTGAAACGTGCAGGGCAGAGATTTCTGCAGTGCGGCGAGACCTGCAGTAGTGTATGGTGTCCAGAGTTGAGACTTTAGAAGATGACCACGATGCTAACAGAGCCTACATTGCTAAATTGCTTGATACTATCTTGGAGAAGTCCCAAGCCCTAAGGGCTATGCAATGCCACCTGGAAGACTTAGACAACAGGGGTTGGTGCAATAACATACAGTTTAAGGGTCTAACGTAGGCCACCTGGGAGGAAAACCTTTATGCAACTCTTGAAGGCATTTTTAACTTCATTCTCCAAGATCCGCTCTCACATAAAATTAAACTGGACAGGGTTTACTGTGCCCTCAGCCCGAAGGGCTCTAAATCTATGCCCAGTGATGTGATTCGCTGCATTCATGATTTTACACTATAGGATTGCATCATGGCCAAAACTAGGCGACTGAGACACTTTGAGTTTAACGGTGCCAAATTGCAGCTCTATCAGGATCTATCCTTGCTCACTTTACAGAAAAGGCAACATCTTCGTCCTCTCCTTTATCTTCAGCAGGACAATCAACTACCCTACTGCTGGAGTTTCCCCTTTACTCTGATGGCTTGAAGGGGAGTCCGTACTGCTACACTGCGAGCCTTCTCTGATGTACCCACCTTCTGCAATACTCTGGAAATTCCAATACCTGAGCAGACGCCACCAGCACCACCGCTCCCACAGGCCTGGCACCAGATTAAGCTAAAGCGTAAACGCCTTCCCTTTCTGACACCTACATTCCATTGTTCTCTTCTTTTCCTCATGGCACTAGCACTGAACTTGTGTTACTGACCACTCTTGTTCTCCATCCCCGTTTGCTCCTACTAGGTCCCCAAGATAACATCTCTCCTTATACCCTGTCTTCGCCTCCTTTGCAGGGCAGAGCGGAGTCCGGCGTGTTCCTTTACATTCTTACACATCGATCCCCAAGTAACAGTTGGGCGCTCCTGCTCTCACCCACCTCCCCAAAATGGGGGTTCCCTCTTGCTCTGTTTCCTTCCTGAGGATTCAGCTAATACAACTGCTTTTGTTGTATATTGCTATTTGATTCCCCCTGGCAGGAGATGTAGTCCTGCTCAAAATTCATTTGTTCTGTCTCCCCTGTCTCTCTTGTCTTCCTTTCCTCTCTCTTCCCTCCCCCTACTCCTTTCTTTTCTAGACCCTGCCTGGCACTGAAATTAGACCCGGACCTTCGGCTCTTACACTCCCTTCTATATGAAGTAACCTGCTGGTCGCCTCCTTAATGGATGACATTGCCTCCATACTTGCTATACATATCTTTTCTCACTCCCCATGGTTAAATATGTCTCATTGAATGTGAAAGGCCTGGGCTCCAACACCAAGCATCACCTGGTCCTACTTGAGCTTCGTGCCCTACTTCCCTGTGGCTTACTCTGCATCTCACAAAAGCAGCTGTCCAGATCAAATTTCAGTTCCTCCTCTCCCGTACCTGCCCCATTTCCTTTACGGCTTCACATTTGAATCCCAGGGCTGGTATATTATCTTGGAAGGCTGCCTCCATGGTCAGCCTATAGTGCTCTGCAACCTGTACGCCCCCAATTCCTCCCAGATCTCGTTCCTCCGGTGGGTTTTGGGTCAACTCCGTTCACACTTTAACACACTTTAACTCGGCTTGGCTTCAAGGAGGAGATTTTAACATGGTCTTTTCGGACCCCCCACCGCCTGCAGTGTCTCACCTAGCGAGAGAATTCAGGCGCTTGATCAGATACTATGCTATGTTTGACCTATGTTGCATAAATAACCCCATGATTCGGGCCTATATGGTTTTCTCCCATCCGCACAACACTCATACTAGAATTAACTACTTTTTGGTAACGCTCCGACTCTCCAACTCCTTGTCGACTCAGATATTGGAGTTCTCGCATGGTCTAATCACGCCCCGACCTCGGTCACCTTAGCCCCCTCTCCGGTTGTGACCCGGCACTGTCACTGGCGTCTTAGCAAGGGCCTACTTAAAAACTTGATTACCCGGTCCGTTCTGCGTGATCACCTACTTTATTACTTTAATGATAATAGGGGCTCTGTGTCCTTCTCTGCGACCCTATGGGAAGCACATAAATCAGTGATGCAAGGGCATTGCATTGCTTTAGCATCTAAGCTTAAAAAGGATAAACAGTCCAGAACCAAGACCCTGGTGAACTACATACGTACCCTCTTCTCCCGTCTAGCAGAGTGCCCCTCCCTCTCGACCTTGCGTCGCCTGGTAGCTGCCTGGGCAGACCTCCGTGATCTGGCCATGTCCCATGTCTATTACTCTATAAACACTAGTGCTACTACAAACGAGGTAACAAGGCTCATACCTTGATAACAAAGATGCTTAGGGAACACCACACCTCTTTGACCCCTCATGTTGTCTGAGACTCGGCTGGCCCCAGCACCACCCCGACACCATAACCTCCCAGCCCCTTGTTGAGCAGCCCACTCCAGCTAGTAGACTGTGAGACTACCATCTGCCCAAGCTCCCGAGTGAAGCGCTGGCCTTGCTTAATGACCCTATTGCCAATGATGTGCTCTTGGGGGTTCTGGAAGACCACACAAATGGCAAGGCCTCTGGTCCCAATGGCTTTACCTACCACTACTTCAAAGCATTTCAAGATGATTTATGCCTTTACCTCAGGGACCTGTTTAACTCCTTTTTGTAGGGTTCTCGGATCCCTTAAACCAGGGGTCCCCAACTACCAGTCCGCGGACCGGGACCGGGCTGTTGGGGGTATTTTGCCAGTCCGCAGCGTGGTGGGCTGGCCTCAGTAAAGCCGGCTCCTGACACTTTATGTGGGGCGGGTCGGCAATCTGGCCACAGTGTTGTGGCTCCTAGAATAGCTAATGGTATGGGACCTTGGTGTACAGCACTGTAGACCAGGTCCCCGCCATTAGCTATGCTAGGAGGCACAACACTGTGGCCAGATCGCCAACCCGTCTTGTCTAAAGCGCTGTTTACTGTATAACCCCGCCCCCATATGACCAAAACCCTGCCCGTAAACCTCCCTCCCCCGTCCCTGCCCCCCCTGCTGGGCAACAGAGAAAAAAAGGTTGGGGACCACTACCTTAAACCATGTTACACTCTGTTGCCAACCGTTCCTCTACACCCACAGGGATTAGTGTGCAGGGCAAAGAGTTTAAAGTTTCACTTTTTGCCAATGACATCCTTCTCACTCTTATCCGCTGTGATGATGAGAGACCTCCTGTATTTCTGCTGTGATGTATTACTACTGGTCCATATTACTACTACACAGTGGGGGTTGGTGCCTGTTATCAAAACCAGTGTGGCTGCCAGAATTCGGTCATTCTACTCTATAACCCAAGTCCCATTGTTCTGTCCCTGGTGCAATTAGCATACCTGTGCTAACCTTATTATCACTGCAGGGGGAACATCCTAGAGATGTGTATTGGAAGGCTGTAAGCAAACATCACACAGACTTCTGGTCTACAGCCCATTAATCAGAAGGGATATGGTTTTATGACAATATTTGCCCTGGTGAACCTCTTACAGTCACCCCAATAAATTCTTCAGGTGGGCCAGGCCAAGGGGGACGTTTAGAGCCCCCACAAGATACGGTTCAAAGCTCAGACACTGATCTCCTTACCCAAAAGGGACTGGGGTGTCTACACGATGGGGATCTCACCACGAACCCTATCATACCTCCTGCCTGACTCTACAGTCATCGGGCAAGGAAATATAACAAAATAGGATTCCGAGGGATTTAGAAAGGAGGGCGGGGCTCCTCCTCCTAGTGACATCACGCAGGGAGGAGACTGGGGATAGTTATACATCCTCACCTGGAGGGAACAGGGGTCTTTGTTATCTTGTTCCTGGAGGAGATGTGAGGACAGGTCATGGTGTGGACTTCAGCTATGCGGCCTAGCCATGTGGCTTAGGAGGCAGACCTGAGTTTTCTTGTTCTGGACAGCATGTAGGAGACACATGCTCACCCACTCTCTAACTTGCTTAAAGAAAAATCCTGAAGGCTACCACATGGGCTCAGAGAAACGGACTATCTACTTGTTCTGGTATTTTTCTATATTTTATTTCCCTTTTTATTTTGTTGTGCTGTATTTTACTTTTATCCGTATTTGCTTGTTAATTGATATATATATGTATATACAGTACACACAAAACAAAAGTTTGGACACACCTTCTCATTCCAAGAGTTTTCTGTATTTTCATGACTATAAAAATTGTAGATTCACACTGAAGGCATCAAAACTATGAATTAACACATGTGGAATTATATACTTAACAAAAAAGTGTGAAACAACTGAAAATATGTCTTATATTCTAGGATCTTCAAAGTAGCCACCTTTTGCTTTGATTACTGCTTTGCACACTCTTGGCATTCTCTTGATGAGCTTCAAGAGGTAGTCACCTGAAATGGTCTTCCAACAGTCTTGAAGTGCTTAGCACTTGTTGGCCCTTTTGCCTTCACTCTGCGGTCTGCTCACCCCAAACCATCTGGAATGAGAAGGTGTGTCCAAACTTTTGGTCTGTACTGTATATATGTATATGTATATGTTAATGCTTAGTACTGACCCACTGAGGTTAATAAATGTATAAAATTTAGAAAGCTCATTTTGTATTATCCTATAATCCCGGTCCACTCACGGTCTGAGAGGCTAAGAAAGGTCGGTCGCAGGTGTGCCAGGTAGCGTGGAAAGGCGAGATCTTTCACACCCGCCCCCACACTACTTTACCTAATCTATTACGTACCTTGGGGGCCTACTGTCGCATGTCTGGCTACAAGGTGAACTCCTCCAAGACAGAGACCCTCCCGTTTAATATTCTCCACAAACCTCTATCACTCCTAAAGAGCAACTATAACTTCCAATGGAAATCCTGCTCCATCTTTTACCTGGGGATCCAAATCTCGCCTACTTATTCCACTCTCTATGCGGTTAACTTCCCTCAGTTATTCGACTTATTGCAAGTTTGTTTCCTATGTATTTTGTTGCTGGTTTACCCCAGCTGTATTTTTCTTTCCCAAAAACCTTAATAAAAATTACTGTTGGGGGAAAAAAAAAAAAAAAAGGAAAAGGAAGTAAGGGCATTAATATACAGAGGAGGGATTAATAATGTACCAGAGAATGAGGAAAATGCTTTGAGGTGGTAAATCTGGTGATAAAAAAAACCTTATAAAAAGGAGGAAATACAGTTTTGATGACAGAATTTTTATTAAAAAAAAAAAAAAAAAAAAAAGCAGCCTATAGTCAATTATTCGATACAGAAACCTATTCTAAGTTCAGTTGTGAACCCACTGGTAAACATCATCATTAAATTAAGAATGATTTTGAGTAAAACAAAATGTTCAAAAAGGCGTTCTTTCACATAGCATGGCTGATAAACTGTTTTTGGAATTCCCTCGGAGACCATTTTGGTACTTTTTTTTTTTTTTTTTTTTTGCCTAAAATTCCCCAAAAAATTGAAGGAGCTTCCACCCTGAATGTGTAAAAACTGCCATACCGAATAGTCAGTTTATCCATTTATGGAAAATTATTAATATGGATGATTTTTTTCGACCAACAAGCAGAAGGATTAAAGCAGCCATTATGGGCTGGCAGCTATCCTAAAAGGATGCTTCATAGAGCTATGGAAAAGGCTAGTAGTTACAGACAAACAGGTCTTCTAGAGAAGAATGCTATGGAAATGACAAGAATGACAAGAGATTTGTCTTCTCATTCCAGTTTAGTTCATAAACAGAGATAATCCCCATAAAAAGCCCTTCGCGAGATAGCCATAACATAAAAACAACCCATCACATACAGAAAAAGTAAAAGATTGAAGAATGTGTTAGTACATAGCTATTATTTTGAGTCTCATGAAACTTGGTTGAACAAAATTACACCAATAGGGAATTTCCCTTGTGGAAATTGCCCTTCTTGTAGATTTAATTTAAAAATGAGAACCATTATGGTTGGAGGTATTTCTCACAAAGTCAGCCAATTTATTTCTTATAAAAGCGATTTCATGGCGTACAATGTGCCCATACCAATGATTTTATATAGGAAATAACCACAGTGGCATGCAAAAGTTTGGACACCCCTGGTCAAAATGACTGCTGTTGTGAACAGTTAAGCAAGTTGAAGATGAAATGATCTTTAAAAGGCATAAAGTTAAAGATTAAACACACTTGTCTATAATTTTAAGCAATATCAGTGTATTATTATATTTGAGTACAATTTTAGAGTGAAAAAGGGAAAGGAGCACCTTGCAAAAGTTTGGGAACCCTTGTAGAATTGTGTGCTTAGATAACTTGACCAAAGTCTCAGACTTTAATTAGCCAGTTAGGGTTATGGCTTGTTCACTATCATCGTTAGGAAAGGCCAAGTGATGCAAATTTTACAGCTTTATAAATACCCAGCCTCCTCTAACCTTGTGCCAAACACAGCAGCCATAGATTCTTCTAAGCAGCTGTCTAGCACTCTGAAAATGAAAATGGTGGAGGCCCACAAAGCAGAAGGCTATAAGAAGATAGCAAAGCGTTTTCAAGTTGCCCTTTCCTTAGTTTGAAATGTAAATAAGAAATGGCAGTTACCAGGAACAGTGGAGGTCAAGATAAGGTCTGGAAGACCAAGAAAAATTTCAGAGACAGCTGCTCGTAGGATTGCCAGAGTGGCAAATCAGAACCCCTGCTTGACTACAAAAGACCTTCAGGAAG
Source organism: Leptodactylus fallax (assembly GCA_947044405.1). Classification (NCBI taxonomy): domain Eukaryota; kingdom Metazoa; phylum Chordata; class Amphibia; order Anura; family Leptodactylidae; genus Leptodactylus; species Leptodactylus fallax. The sequence goes on along the minus strand of CAMRHE010000098.1, from coordinate 6,151,065 downwards.
ATGTAGCAGACTCTGCAGTTGTGGTACATTGTTCTACTGTTCAGCGATACCTGCACAAATAAGGCCGTCATGAAAGAGTCATCATAAGAAAACCGCTCCTGCGTCCTCACCATAAAATTCAGTGTCAGAAATTTGCAAAAGAATATCTAAACAAGCCTGATGCATTTTGGAAACAAGTCCTGTGGACCGATGAGATTAAAATAAAACTCTTTGGCCACAATGATCAAAGTTATGTTTGGAGAAAAAAGGGCACAAAATTTCAGAAAAAGAACATCTCTCCAACCATTAAACATGGGTGTGGATCAAACATGCTTTGGGGTTGTGTTGTAGCCAATGGCATGGGGAACATTTCACGGGTAGAGGTAAGAATGGATTCAATGAAATTTCAACAAACATAACACCATCTGTAAAAAGCTGAAATTGAAAAGAGGACGGCTTCTACAAATGGATAATGATCCTAAACACATGTCAAAATCCACTATAGACTACCTAAAAAGGCGCAAGCTGAAGATTTTACCATGGCCCTCACAGTCCCCTGAACATCATTAAAAATCTGTGGCTAGACCTCAAAAGAGCAGTGCATGCAAGGTGCCCAGGAATCTCACAGAAATTGAAGACTTTTCCAAGGAAGAATGGATGAAAATCCCTCAAAGAAGAATTGAAAGACTCTTGGATGGCTACAAAAAGCGTTTACAAGCTGTGATACTTGCCAAAGGGGGTGCTACTAGGCACTAACCATGCAGGGAGCCCAAACCTTTGAATTAGACCATTTTTATTTTTTATTTGGAAAATGTAAAATATAGAAAAAAAAAAGTTTTCCAAAAATACATTGGGAATGTGTAATCTTTAATGTTATACCTTTTGAAGATGATTTTATCTTCAACTTACTTAACTGCGTCCAATAAGTCATTTTGACCAGGGGTATCCAAACTTTTGCATGCCACTGTCTAAAAAAATTCACAGAACTTGCAAAATCAATAGAAACAGGGAAGGTGTCCCTAGATGTATAGAACACGCGAGACAACATCAGGGAGATCATAGTGTTCAGCTTCGCAGGTCTGGAATGTCTGACTGTACTTTTAAGAGGAGGAGACTATTAGGAGAAGCAAAGTGAATAATTCATTCTAATGTTATAGGTTTTCTTGGACTAAATAAGCAAAATGACATGTCTGTATTCTGTTAATGCTGACTTATTTTTCTTAGCCTAAATATGCCTATTTGGGGTGTGATGTTTTAGGTGACTATCGTTCCTCAAAAAATGAGAATATCAGGGTTAGGCATGAGCAGATCACATCCCCTTCTGTACTTACTACTGAACTCTTGCGAGATGAGATTGATGATAGGAGAGGAGTCGGGATTTAAGGAATGGCTGCGCCTTGGTTGCCTTAGCGCCATCTGTGGTTTGAAGAAGAGCTGACTGCGCAAAACAGTTGTTACCTATGCTGGTTTAGCTTTTTATGGTGTACACCCTCCCTAAAGATTTTAAAGTGATGGTATAAACAAGTGATTTTACATTCCGCTTAGGGTCATAGTCCTCCCCTTATTTTGGTTGTGATTAGATATGAATGTCCCTCTGATTAGGATCAATGGGTATTACCTTATTACCTCTCTATGTGGCAACTGAACAAAAGTACAGCATGCTCTCTGATTGATAGAGGTGATAACATGGAAAGAAGTCCATGCAACCCACAAAGGCCATAATATTATGCAATTAAGTAGGATGTATCCTTGAAGTAATTTTGTACCTGAGATTCCCGTCACATACCTAAGGAATCCGCCAGTGTTTCCATATGTATAATTGATATGCTGCGATTTACAAAAACGCAACGGTTTTTGAAAACTCAGCATGTCCGCTGCAGCTATTTTTCTGTAATGTGTGGCTGGAATTAGCCCAAATCCCATTCACTTTGCAGGTACTGTAAAAAGCCAGTTTTTGCCACAACAGTTAAAGTACGTGGTGCCTCGGCATTACACTGTTTAATGTAAATCTGTCCTTTTGAGCCTCTAGAGGAAAAAGTTTAGAAACTATTGCCTGCTTTTTCTTGTTTACCTCAGTCAAGTAAACCTGAAGCACTTTTAACCACACGATACTGTATTTGTGAGCCAGACTGTGTGGAGATTCCGACTGTGCCAGAGTTCATACTAGGTTTACTAGTTTCTCTTCAGAAATGGGGGGGAAACACCACCATGTGGACTTTCAGTTGCAAAACATACTATGGAGGGGATCCAATTTAGTCATACCATGGAGCAGTGATTCCAAACAGTGGTGCCATGCCCCCCAGAGTTGTCAGAAACCTGTAAAGGGGCTGCAGCACTCTGGTTGGGAATACAACTGCATGCCTTCAAGCAACCTTATTTGTGTCCTTAGGACTTTTTGTCTTTTGGTTTTAAAAAAAAAATAAAAAAATCTGGTAGGGGGTCCCCAAATTTTTTCTTTTCGTCCAGTTGTGGTGTGGGTCTGAAAGTTGGGAAAACACTGCCATAGAGGATAGCTCTACTAAGCTAATACCTCATATAATTAGAACAGTTTCATCTTGGACAATAGGAAAGAGGTCTATTCAGACTTTATTACCCTGCTAAATTTACTTCTACATTGAATTCATAAGGGGGCAGTCACACTATCATTGGAAGTCAGTTCTGATAATGTTTTTTTTTTAACCGATCCATTCAATGGATCAGTTAAAAAACAAAAAAGGGACACATTAACATCCATTTTTATACTGTCCATTTTTTTGCTCATTTCTTGTTCTGATTTCTGAGCATGTACAGAAAAAAAAAAAAAAAGACACTATTAACGGACAGTATAACGGCCAATGTCTGTCATAGACATTAATGTTTTTTTTTTTTAAAAGTTAACGGATGCTTAACATCCATCATTTTAAACAGACACAAAACTCCTGCACCCTGGTTATGTCTGGTAAAATAACAGACATGTGACGAATTTGTTGAAAACGCACACCAGATCAAATCCCATTAAAATCAATGGGATTGGGGCGGAGCCTGACTGTGGGACGGAATGGCCGCATAATTACATAGCTCCAGGCCTGAGTCTCCGATAGCGACCAACAAAACGACGTGCCCGTGGATTACACTAACCCATATAGCAATAGGAACGTTTCCTACCTCCAGGGATGCCGCAGAAGAGAAAATCTGCGGTGAAGCCGCAGAAAATATCTGATTTTTATTTCCCCCATGGCGGAGAAGAGGACCAAAATGGCGCCGGTTCGCGCTCCGACGCGATCTCCGGGGCCTCAACTCCATCTAGAGACCCTCCGGAGGAAGCGCTAACCCTCTTTCAGCGCCATCAATACCGCAGCTGTTAGAGCGCGGGTCCGGGGGCCTTCACCTGCCGACGCAATGAGGCCTACAGGCCTAAACAACGCACAGACGCCTCACTCACCCACCGCTAGCCCGGTCAAACAGAAACCCAGGCTCCAGAACACCGAAGCTCCAGAAGGGGAGGTGAGTGATGCAACACAGCACATACTGCCATCCACCGATTTTTTTGCAGATATTCCAGCAACTGAAAGCTTACTTACTGAGGCCTCCATGAAAAATATGCTCATGGCCTTCTGCAAATCACTGACGACAGATATGTCTTTAATGGTTAAACCGCTAGATAGAGACCTTCGAGAATTGCAGAAGCGCACTGTTCATGTGGAATCTAAAATGACGGAATTTGCTGCATCGCACAATGCTCTTATAGATGCTCACTATGAGGTGGAAAAAGATGTGTCGTTTCTAAAAGCTAAAAGTAGCAGACCTGGAGGATTGCTCGCGGCGCAACAATCTGAAGTTTAGAGGGATTCCAGAGTCCGTACCTGCGAGTAATCTAACTGCTTTCCTCCAAGACCTGATACACACGCTAGTACCAAATATCTCGACAATGGATTTAACTATTGATAGAGCGCACAGAGTCCCAAGGCCTTCACACCTGGATGAAGCCGTACCCAGAGATGTCTTAGCAAAGATCCACTTTTACCGCACTAAAGAGATGGTACTGCTGACCTCACGAAAAAACGGCCGTTTACCTGACCCCTACCACAAAATTTCCATATACTCTGATCTTTCGGCCGCAACACTACAATTGAGAAGGCAATTCATCCATATTACTACAGCTTTACGCCAACATAACATCCTATATAAATGGGGATTTCCAGTCCGAGTGATTTTATCCCGGGACAACCTCACGTATGTTATTAAATCTCTGGAAGACGGCAAAAAATTGCTAAATAAATGGGACATTCCTATCGTTGAACCATCACTCAAACCACCACCTGGCCCCGTGTCTGATGGCTGGCACTGAACGAAAACTCCAAGACGTCCACCGAAAGGGCTACAAAGCTAGAGACTCACCTTAAAATGGATTTCGTATGTCCACGATTGCTGAACTTATCCCCCCAAGATCACAACAGCCGCTGGTCCGCTGTACTACACTTCTTTCCTCTGTTTTGTTTAGGTGGCTTAACCACTGGTTTCATTGCTTCCATAGTTTGTTTTCTTCTTGGTTCTGGCACAAGGGGCGACGCGACTACATTAGGCGGAGACGATTCTGTTTCCTACGACTACTAGTAACTTCCGATGCAGGTGGTCATGGTAAGATCTTTGAAGCATTTCCAACAGTAAAGTATGGTACTTAAAATTATGTCTATGAATGTCAGAGGTCTGAACTCCCCTCAAAAGAGAGCCAATTTGTGGCGAGAGGCCCGAGTTCAGGGATGTAACATTCTCGCAGTTCAGGAAACACTTCTTTTGGAGGTGGATGCCACTCGCATCAGACATTCATCATACCCACATATATTTCACGCTCACTGCTCCTCCAAGTGCAGGGGAACACTAATTGGGATCAAGGATTCAGTAGCATTTCAGATGGTGTCACATTATGCTGACCCTGGAGGGCGATTTGTCATATTAGTCTGTATCCTTAATAATGTCATTTACACGCTGGTATCGGTATATGCCCCAAACAAAAGACAGGTGTCATTCTTGGGAAGACTCATGAGAGCAGTGGAACAAAGAAAGCAAGGATGCTTAGTATTAATGGGAGACTTTAACATGGCTCCAGACCCAGTGGTAGATACTACTTCTGGCATAACAACACGTCATCCTTCATTTTCGCAAGCTATATGGCGCCACGATTTATTTGATGTTTGGCGCATCCTCCATAATACCGAAAAAGATTACACCTGCTACTCTACTGTACATAATAGCTATTCACGAATAGATTTATTTTTAGTAGAACAAGCTAGCATTCCCCTTGTCGTGCAGTCAGATATTTCACAGATAACGTGATCAGATCACGCAGCAACAACCCTGACTCTAAGGGAAAAATATTAATGTCCTAGAGCGTACGTGTGGAGGTGCAATGAATTCTTAATGTCACAGCCAAAATATAAAACAATTTTGGAGAATGATTTGAAGGAATTCTTTCTGATCAATGCTCCCTCTGCTTCTAGCCCTGACATATTGTGGAACTCCCATAAAGCGTTTATAAGAGGAACATTTATCCGCTTGGGACACATAGAAAAGAAAAATAGATTAGCAGAAATTGATCGACTATTGCACCAAATAAAATCTATCGATAATAGTAACAAAAAATCACCTTCCCCCTCCAATGCGGCAAAGTTGGTGACATAACGCCACCAACTGACAGCCTGTCTACTGTTTAAATATGAGAAAAATTTGAAAAGGATGAAAGCGACTTATTATTCCCAATCTAATAAGGCAGGTAAGCTTTTAGCGGCCAAGCTTAAACAAAAACATGTAAAGTCTAAAATTCCGTTTCTTCAGAATATAGAAGGCGCATACAAAATCTATGATCCTACTGGCATCGCTAATGCCTTTAAAACCTTCTATGAAGGCTTATACAATATTAGAGAGGACTCCTCTATGATATCCCCAGCGAAACATGACATAGCCCATTTTCTTGCTAGTACTCAACTACCCACACTCACAGAAGCGCAACTGGACTCTTTGAATGAGCCCATCACACCATCAGAGTTGCTGTCTATAATCAAGTCGCTGCCACCTCGAAAGTCCCCGGGCCCAGATGGCCTTACTAATGAATATTCCAAAAAGTTTTCTCCTATTCTGCTAAACCCGCTGTTGTCCTTTTTAACAGCGGTGGTAGACTCTGGCACTATTCCGAGGGAAAATCAGGAGGCTCTGGTGGTGACGCTGCCTAAGCCGGGCAAGCCTGCCACCAGCCCCCCAAAACTTTCGACCAACATCCCTACTAAACTCGGACTTAAAAATTTACACCAAAATCTATTTGCTATGAGTAGCAGCTTGTCTTCCGAGTCTAATAAATCATGACCAAGTGGGATTCGTGAAAGGGAGACAATCATATGATAATACTAGACGTATATTGAATATTATTCATCACATTAATTCTAAAAAGATGGAGGCAGTGATTCTCGCATTGGACGCTGAGAAGGCGTTCGACCGCATTTGCTGGTCGTATGCCTTCTTGGTACTTAGGAGCATGGGGTTTGCTGGAGCTATTTTAAGAGCAATTGAGGCGCTGTACTCGGCCCCATCGGCAAGAGTATTCACTAATGGGGTAGTGTCAGACCCCTTTTTAATAACGGACGGGACTAGGCAGGGGTGCCCCCTGTCGCCGTTGATATTTGTTCTCTCAATGGAACCACTGGCCCAAACACTTAGACTGGATCCAGAGGTGGGTGGCATTGACATAAGAGACAAAACTCATCTTATATCATTATATGCAGATGATATTATTCTTACTCTGTCCAAACCGCAAGAGTCTATTCCCCGACTTATGAAGATTATTGCCAATTTTGGACACTTATCGTTTTATAAACTAAACATGGCCAAATCACAGGCCTTACCTTTACATATCCCCCTCTTTGCTTCAATCCCTGCAGTCGACATATGACTTTGACTGGAGGAGCGATGGCGTTCAGTATCTGGGAATACAGGTGACACCCTCATCAGGGGCCCTATATAGAAATAATTATACACCCATGCTGAAAGTATTGCAGGATGAGATGGAGCGAATGTCCAAAGTAGATGTGTCTTGGATAGGACGGGTCGCGGCCTTTAAGATGTTACTATTGCCTAGACTCCTGTACCTGTTTCGCACACTCCCGATATCCGTCCCAGTTTCGTTTTTCGAAACCATGCAAAGGATGATCTCAAAATACATATGGAATGGAAAGAGACCCAGAGTCAATAAAAGCTTCCTATTTAAACAAAAAAAGGTGGGAGGACTGGGAGTACCGGTGGTAAGGAATTACTACATAGCATCATTAGTTATACAATGTGTTAGATGGAGATCAGCTGATACCTCGGTTCCTTGGATTCATATAGAACAATCGTTTGTATATCCCTTAAAATTGGCGGATACCTTGTGGGCGCCCTTTTGGAACACTCCTATACCTGAGTCCTTATCCCCAGTCATGCGCGCAGCCCTGATCGCATGGAAACTAATTCACGGGAAAGCAAACCCTAAGAATCACTTTAATGTCTCAGAGATGCCTTTGTCTCTGATGGCCTGGGTAATAGAAGACCTGGTAATTTCGGAGTGGGAATCGAAGGGGATTACACAAATCTCCCATTTACAGTCCGATTCCAAACAATTTCTATCGTTTACAGATTTAATAGAGAAATATGGAATTCACTGTGGCGACTTCCTCAAATACTCTCAAATAAGGCACTTTGCAGCTAAGAACCCGATATCGAAATTACCCCACAGCAATACTATATTCACCTGGTTGTCGACTAAGATGAGGGGATTAAGGTTTCTGTACGATAAAATGGATGGAATGTCAACCTTTACTAGATCTACTCCATTCCGTTGTTGGGAGCGAGATCTGGGAAGAGCCATTACTTCGGACGAATGGGAACAAGCAATTAAATTAAGTCACTCATCCTTAAAATGTAGCACTCACATAGAAACAGCCATGAAAATTACCTTAAGGTGGTACCGAACTCCATCCACTTTACAAATGATATACCCTTCTATTTCTGGGAATTGCTGGAGAGGATGTGGAGGGAGAGGGACTCTTCTCCATATCTTGGGACAATGCCCCATAATTCATGGATATTGGAATAGGGTCTTTGACATGCTATCAGAAATATTTAATTTCCACCTCCCCTATACCTCACCTCTGGCCATCCTATTAATTGGAATTCCCGAGGACCTGAACAAATATAAAAAACTCCTGTGCAAAATATTAACTATAGCCAAAGTGTTGTTGGTGCAGAGATGGAGATCAGTGACCCCTCCGTCCGACTCCACCTTGTTGTTCACTAGTAATAATACGTATGTATACGAGAGGGTAATTGCGTTGGGAAATGACTCCTATCATAACTTTGAGAATGTATGGGACGCGTGGACTAACTCTCGATTTGCAGCATAATTGAGAACCACGGAATTATATAAAATCCGATCTTGGAACTCAAAGAGGGTGTAGAGAGGTGGGGAACGGAAGTAGGAGGAAATATTGGGAGAGGATCGTTTTGGGGATGTCGCACGCCAACCCTAGAAAAGTGCCCTGATGTTATTGTTTATTATGTAATAAATCTTTATCTTCTGTCTTATTGATGTACAATTCAAAGAATATACCCTGTACAACTTTATATCAGACGGTACACAGCGATGTATGTCAATAATTGTTTCTTACTTGTATTTTTGAAACCCAAATAAAAATTATTGAAACTAAAATCAATGGGATTTTCAACAGATTTAGTAATGGCTGCTAGCAATGGACACTACTAACAGTAGTGTGAACACCCCCATAGTCGTCTTTCCCTTCGTCTGAGAAAGTTTACCCTAGGACACCTCACCAAGCTCTATTCACTTACAGGTTACTAGATTTCATGTCTGATCAGTATTAAGAGCTTCCTATTAAACTGTACCATTAAAAAAAAAAAAATAATAATAATAATACATTTGCATATATGGAGGCTATATTGTGCATCTTTGTTACTATAGATAATCAGTAGAATAGACTTTTTTTTTTTTTTTTCCCCTTTTTGACCAGTTAATCAGGTCAGTACTTTCAATGCAACAAAAAAAAAAAAAAAAAAAAAAAAATTAGCTCTCTCTCAGGGCATCTTTAACGCTTCATGGTTGTAGAATCCTTATCCAACTTTATATTAGTTTTGAATATTTATAGCGGCTTATTGTAATGTCCTAGACTTTATTACATAGGAAAATGTTTTTTCCTACGAAAATGTAATAAAGTTTATTTTTTCTTCTAACTAGTTGAAAGTTCATATATAAAATTCAACATTTAGAAAGGTGAAGTGAAAGCTCAAGTTTGAGAGGAGAAAAAAAAAAAGTTAAAAACATTGGGTGGTTATCAAGTCTCCATGCAACGTTGTGTCGGTAATCAGAAATTAGGTTTTTGCCCATGAAAAGTCTGTTAGGCTGAGGCCCCATGTTGCGGAAACACAGCTTTTTTTTGTTGCCTCTTTTGAGCCAAAGCCAAGAATGGCTACAAATGCAAAGGGAAATATATATATATATATAGGAAGCTCTTATATTTCTACCTTTTGCTCACTCCACTCCTGGCTTTTGCTCAAAAAAACCGCAACAATAAAAAGCTGCGTTTCCGCAATGTGGGGCTTCAGCCTTAATATACTTTTAGGCCAGGGCCCCACATGGTGGAAACAGTCGCAAAATCTGAAGCATTTTACAATTGCTGCAAAGTAGATGGGATTCTAGTGAATTCCATGCACACATTGTAAAAAAAAACAAAAAAAAAAAAAAAAAAAAACACATGCAGCGGAAATGCTGTGATTACCAAAACCATCGCGGTTTTGGAAGTCTCAATGTAAATGCAGGTGGTTTCCCTATAAGTAGAATTAAAGCAGACTTTCTGCGAACCTTCTGTGAATAGTGCTGCAGCAAAAAAACCACGATGCGTTTCTGTCTTTCCCACAGCGTTTTTTTGTTTTGTTTTTTTTTTTGCCATGGCCCGCTATGTGGGGCTTTAGCCTTAAACTGTAATCTCAGGGTATGTTCACACAATGGAATTTTTTCTCGCTAAAGACTTCAGCTTCAAGAATTTGAATCAAAAGTTTTCTGCCTCCCATTCACATCAATGGATTTCTCAGGCAGAACATGCATGAAGATCAAAGCATGACTCTTCGGGTATGTTGACAATTTTTTTTTGCAGGCTGATTTTGAGATGGAATCCACCTCAAATTCATTTCAATGGGAGTCATTAGCAGTTTTCTTTAGCCAGTTTTTTTTCCGCTAAAGATTCCGCCTTGTAAAAAAACAAGACTTTTTTGACATGGTTTTTGACATGTTTTTTTTTGCAAAAAGTTTTTTTTTTTTTTTTAAAAAAGTGATGTTCCCAGGTCCATACAGTGTGCTGGAGTTTATATAAAAAAAAAAAAAAACCCCGCAAATACCGCGACGTAAAATGCAACAAAGACTGTTTCCTAATTCCAGCCGTGCCTCCCAGTGAAAAGAAGGGAAAGCAGGAAAAATTTGGATGCGATTTAGAGGAATCCACCTCAAATTTATCTGTGTGATCATACCCACGGTTTCCTAGATTTTACAGGGTTATACAAGGTTTCACATCTTAACATCTAATAAATACAGACATGGAATAAAGTGTAGGTTTCTGTTCTGCACACCTAAAAGTAAAACAAGGCGTGACATTTGTGGTCAGAACAAAGTTCATGTTTAACTGGACACTAATCCCCTTTGGTTAGACACCAAGTTTCTTTTACACTACACAAGTGATTATTACTATAGACCAGAGGTGGCACTGAGAGCCTTTACATAACTGTTGATGAAGGCTACAAAGCAAGCCTTTATGTTGCTAACACTTAAGCGATTTCTACTTTAGAGGTACTCATACTCAGACATAAAAACCTAAATAAGGCTAAAGCTCCTCAAATCAATTTTTTTTTTTTGCTGCAGCATTTTCATAAAGTTTTTGCTGTGTTTTTCTCCATTTTTTCTTACCCTATTAAATATATATGAAAAATGCTTGCAATTTCAGCATTTTAAAACAAAAATGTATGTCCTCTTTATGGCCTTATTGTCCCCAATATGTGTTCATGTAAAATTCTAGATTCCAATGGTTTGGTTTAGTAAACAAATGCTTACCCTTTGATTTCCCTCTCTCTAAGACTAGTTGCAGAGGACCGTGTGTATTTTGCGCTCAGCAAACTAGTAGTTAGTCTTCAGGTTTTGCGGACAAAGTGTTTCTTCAGCATCAGTGAAGTAGGTCCGCAAAAACGGACAGTGTCTTCAGTGTGCGATCCTAGTTTGCGGATCCACCATAAAAAACACAGGTGACATCTAATTATATCCCTAGCTTGTCTGCAAAAACGGACGGCACACTGATGACACACTGAATACATCAGTGTGCCGTCCTAGGTTTTTAGTCTCCCACAGGCATCTATGGGAGAGTCTGTTCCACAAAAACTGAACAGAACAGGACATGTTCTATCTGACGCGGTGCGGAATCACGTCTCACGCACTGATCAGAGAAAAATATGGTCGTTTGCATGTACCCATAGAAATGAATGGGTCAGTGTGCAATCTGTGAAAAACAAGGATAGCACACGCATCTCACCCACGGTCGTCTGCAACTGGCCTTACACACCACATGTTAAAACATGAACAGGAAAAAGTAGAATTGCAACAAAAGTCCCCTTCCCCACAAATGTACTGCACTCCTGGTGGGCGGGGGGAGGGAAATTGTAAAATTAGAAATTTCGGCAACCAGAGTATTTACAATAATCCATTTAATTCTAAACGAAAATAAAGCTCATTTAAAGAACCATATGCTGAAAATCTATTTGGCTTTATCTTTTATACAATCATAAATCAATTTCCGCTACAGCGACTGACAGCTTAAAAACAAAAAAAAAAAAAAAAAAAAAAAAACAACACAGAAAGTGGCTCACTTGACCTGCATTGTATTGCAACAACATGTTACTGAAATGTATGCTTAGAATCCTGAAGTCTAATACCAGATTTTGTTTGTTTCAAACGGTTAGAAGATTTATCATACTGTATATAAAGTTCTTATACAGCTGGTAATATTTCAAGAGCCAGCCACCCACTTGCAAATCATACATAGTTAAAAATAAATACAAGGCGGTTATTGAAATGCCTACAGGGTGCAAGAGGCATTTTAGTGGTTTAAAATGGTGAAGCTGGTGAGGAAATATCTGTATAGGAGCAGTGTGGGAGTTTGCCACTTCTGTTCTCCACCAGTATTGGAATTACTGTTCATTGTTCCAAGTGTGCTACTGGTTGGCAGGGAACAATGGAAGGTACATTTTAACAAAATTAGGACCCAGGTTGAAGACAATCCAAAATAGATATTCCTTAAGCAAAATGGAAGAACAAGATGATCAAACAATTTAAATATAAGTTATCATTGGTGAGAAGAAAAAAACAAACACACGACACCATTACCTGGAGACTGAAAGGGTAAACCGTATCCTTCCAAGAATCAATGGCAAACTACAATCATGGCACAAAAATGCCATTCCTCCTTGGCAACCTAAACTTCTTGCAGACAGTTAAGCATATAATAATCCAGGACAGGTGTAAAGATTGCTTACAGCGTGATCATTCTTGGTAAGTCAGTGCATTACAAAAAGCTTTAATATTAAAGTCCAGAAACCATTTCATATTGTCGTCATTTATCTAATATCAAATAACTAAAATATACATCAAATGTAGTGAAAGTGTGAGATCACTCTTGCAGATGACATTAGAACATGAGTTGTTTTAACCGATAACAATCCGTTGAACGTGGAAGAAACTGGACTGAAAGTCTTCAAAATAGTCAATTCACTTCATTTAAAATGGAATTTAAAATATATATAAAAAAAATAATAATAATTCACAAAGACTAAGTGCTGGATTCTGCTTAATGTGTCTGATCAAAATAAATGGTATAAATTATATGAAGATGAGAGAATATAAAAAAAAAAAATAAATACATATAAAAAGAAAAAAAAAAAAAAAAAAAAGCATACAGAATTACTATTTTGTACTTTTTAAAAATATTTAGGATAAGACTAAAATCCTAGTACCAAAATTAAAAAAAAAAAAAAATTATATAATATATATTAATTTGTGGCAAGAAAAGTCAACTAATTTTTAATTTAGTTATGGATTTTGAGAAAAAGAAAAAAAAAAAAAGCTACATATGCAGTTCACTAAATGTAAATTAGCCACACCTACAAACATTACTAAAAAGTGCTTCTTATTAAACCCCAATCATTAAAAAAAAAAAAAAAAAAAAAAAAAAAAAAAATCATTTGAGACTGATAGCCCTGCCACACAAATCTGTCGAAATTACAGTTTAATGTAAAAAGATTTTTTCTGCACATTATATAATATACTTTTTTAGCCAGCAGTGTTCCTTAAATTACATATTCTGCTGCCTCAATTGGCTGTGTCAGCTAAAAGAAACCTAGATAAAAGGTTTATGAAACCGGTATTGGAGTTATTTGGAAATTACAGGAATAAAGTCAGTCTGTTATAAAACTATAACTTCACATCAAAAGTTTTAAAAAATAGGTTTAAGAAACAAAATAAAATAAAAAGGAAATATAAATCTTCAGAATATTTTATCTACAAATCTGACTGATGTGTATTAGGAGACTGTGTCGGTGACAGCTGGATTTCCAGCCTCTGTGATGGAATGAGTGGTGCTACAAAAGGTCCTTGTGTTGGTACAGAGAGAGGAGATTCCTCCGATTCCATTTTTACAGTGGTAAGAACATCCTCTGGAGCCTTAACATCAGAGCTGGGGTCCGTTTCTGCCGATTTTGTTTCTTCTTTGTTGGAGCTATACTGCTTCAACCGTATGTGCCAGGCCAAGCTGCAAACTGCTGACACAGTCTTAAATTGGTGAATGACATTGCGAGGAATGAAATAAATGTCATTATCACACAACTGGATCCGAGCATACCGGATGCCTTCTCGACGCATCTGATTGAGTTTTGCTTCATCGACCCACTGAACACACTGAAATTGAATAAAACATACATTCAGAATCTACACTAAAAAGAGCAATATAGAAAAAGAAAAGTGAAAAAAAAATAAAAAAAAAATCCTCATCCTATGCTACAGGCAGAAAAAAAAAAAAAGTGAGTTCATCCACTGACATGTGAAGTCTGCAGGAGGCTACAGCTCATCTGGTTGAATTGCTTTCAGCCAGATCGTCATTTCCCACTACAAGTTATCTGGAACATCTGAAGACATTCTGAAAAAAAAAAAAGCTGTACTAGAAATGTTACACACTCCTCCCCCAAAGAAATATTGGCATGCATGTTAATTGTGGTACAGAAATCTATGTTTGATCTGTGGGGACCCTTATATAGGCCATTAAGCAACCACCACATTATTACAGGCACAGAGCTGGTTGCTAAAGGGGAGCATAAGATAATTCATGAATTAGACAAGATAAACTGGCGTTAGGAAATTGCCAACTGATCTGACAGATCTGTCTCATCTTCTAGTAAATTGTAAAAAACAGCATCTAAGATTATCTGAAAACTTCATTGCAGGGAATAGAAAGATTATGTTTAGGAAGAACACAACAAATAAGAAAGATGAGAACTCGCTGATCCTACCTAAATATCTGTAAGATTGGTCAGAAATCTGTGTGTGTACATAGTAAAATTATAAAGCGCTAAACAAGGCTTTATCTGTTCATATTTGATCACTGGAGTTTGGTGTAGCCACTAGGGCTGTGGAGTATTACACAGCAAAGACCCATCGGCAATCAGTTTAAAATGACTCCCTTTCCTTAGATCATCTAAAAATATACAGAGGAAGTAAAACATACACATTAGGCATCTCCATGTCTGAAAATGCCCTGCAAACTTCAAAAAAAAAAAAAAAAAAAAAAAAAAAAAAAAAACACACACACAAAGCTGCGCAATACCTGTCCTGGTTTACGAGACCTCTGCATGTCAGCGCAGGCGGCGATACAACGACGTCATCGTGCCTCCTACGCTGACACGCAGACAAGAAGAGGAGGAGGCAGCGGCTGCATCAAGGCATCGGAGGTATATGCCGTTGGCTGCTGGAGAATCCCCGGCACGTAACGGCCTATTTACTTATCCATCCCCGCTGCTGGTCGTGGCCGCCCCCGCTTCCCCCTTCTGCTATGGGACGCAGAAGCGGCTGTGTGCAGGTGCGGGGATGGTAAGTGAGGCCACGGCCCGCGAACCCCATCAAATACGACTACTATACTCCGGGGTTTGAAAAGACCCCGGAGTATAATAATTGGAGACCCAGGGGAGATGATAAACATAAAAACCAGTGTTACTCACCTCTCCGGCGATCCGATGTTACTCCCAGCAGGCTTCGGCCTTTTTTGGTGACGTCCCAGGCGTCACGTGAGCCAGGCCGACGTCATTATGTTGCGACGTCGGTCTGTGCGACATTGAAGAAGGCCGAAAGCAGGGAGCGCACCGGAGCCCAGGTAAGTAACACTGATTTTATGTTTGTCACCCCCTGGGTCTCTGATCATTATACTCTGGGGTCTGAAAAGACCCCAGAGTATAATAATAGTTCATGGGTGGGTCACTTTGGGACATAATACTATGTGCAGGGGCCACTATGAAGCATACTACCGTGTGCAGGGGCAACTATGGAGCATAATACCGTGTGCAGGGGCCACTATAGAGCATAATACCGTTTGCAGGGGCAACTATGGAGCATAATACCGTGTGCAGGGGCCGCTGCGGGGCATAACAGTGTGCAGGGGCACCTATAGAGCATAATACTGCGTGCAGGGGCCGCTGCGGGGCATAAAACCTTGTAATGCTGTGTGCAGGGGCTGCAGTGGGCCATAATACCGTGTGATACTGTATTAAAAAAAAAAAAAAAAAAAAAAAAAAAACCACACACAACACCTACTCACCTGTCTCTTGTGCCCCGATGTCTCTTGTGCCCCGATGTCTCGTGCCCCGATGTCTCTCGTGCCCCGATGTCTCTTGTGCCCCGATGTCTCTTGTGCCCCGATGTCTCTTGTGCCCCGATGTCTCTTGTGCCCCGATGTCTCTTGTGCCCCGATGTCTCTTGTGCCCCGATGTCTCTTGTGCCCCGATGTCTCTTGTGCCCCGATGTCTCTTGTGCCCCGATGTCTCTTGTGCCCCGATGTCTCTTAGCGCGGTCTGGTTCTGCTGCTCTGGTGTTTTCTTCTGGTGGAATTCCCCACTGCACATGACCCCTGAGGTCGATGGCATGGGACATCACAGTGCTGTGGGGAAGAAAACACCAGAGCAGCAGGACTGGAACGCGCTGGGAGACACTGGAGCACCTTCCCCAGCCTCATATTAAAAAAGTGGTTATCCTGGACAACCCCTTTAAGGTGGCACTTGGTCTTTATTAAAGGGGCTTTCCAGCTCATTTTAATTGATGATCTATCCCTAGGACAGATCAATAAGAGATCAGTGGACCCCTCCTCTGATCAGCTGTATGAAGGCGCTATGGCGCCTGTTTATATCACATGCTGTTTATAGTGACCGTGTGATGTAATTACAGTCTTGTTACATCGACATGTATAGGACGAGGCTGTAGTTACATTACATGGCCGCTATGAGATGAATGACACTGTGCAAACAGAGAAGTGCTCACGGCGCTTACACAGATACCAGGGTTCATTCAAACAGGTGATCATTAGGGGCCCTGGGTTTTTGAGCCCCACTGATTATTTTATTAATGACCTGGAAAACCTTTTAATAAGGAAACCTATGGGGCATTATTAATAAGGGGCACTATTTATACAAGGTACACACGGACATTATTAATATAAAGATGCACTTGGGGGTATTATTCATTATGGGGGATTATATCATATATTTTATAATTGGGGGTAGCAGCAGGATGGGTGTGCAGGTGAGGACAATGTGAGGGCCCAAATATGTCTGTGCTGCAACCTTTACAGAGACAAGTCACAGCTAGAAGAAGTGGTCATGGTGGTCCAAAGGGAAGAGAAGGGAAATGTGAAGGATTAGTCAGAGACGTCACCTGTAAGTCACAAAATGTTACTGCCCTGTATTCACCTAAATGATAGAGGATAAATACCTGATTGATGGAGGTCTGTCTGCTGAGACCCCACTGAGCCTGAGAATTGGGTTTTTTACCCCCACTGGGTGGGAATTCAGCCTGACCGCAGCCATATATATAGGTCTGCTACTTGGTGGATGGACGAACCTGCGGGGCTCTCATTCAACTTTGATGGGAGCGCCAAAGATACCCGAAGTCCAGTACTCAGATATCTGCGGCGCTCCTATTATAGAGAATGGGGGCCACATGGGCTCGTCCATCCACCAAGCAGAAGATGTGTGAAGTTACTTTCATTGTTAATGCCGTGTTGTTGATCTGAAGTAACTGAACTGTACTGAAGTAATACAGGAAGAAGAATTCTTAAAAACTGTTTTATCACTTTGTGTATTGTGTATATTGTGCGACGATAACAGCGTGTGAAGCTAGTAGCGTGTAAACGCAATTATATATATATATATATATATTTTTTTTTTTTTTTTTGGTGGAGGGGGGCGGATGTCGCCTTTCTATAGTCCGCCTCAGGCAGCAAAGAGGCTAGGTTCACCACTGCTTGAACCCCAAGGGGTCTGATCACTAATGCAATGCATTATAAGGCTAATGCATTGCAAAATACCAGCATTTGTAAGACAGACAGCTTAAGCGACCACCATATTTAAATAGTATGGCGGATGTCAGGAAGGGGTTAAAAAAAAAAAAAAAAAAAAAAAAAAAAAAAGGGAGTGAAGGGTTACATATCTGAGTTGATAGGATCATCTCAGATAGATGGGATTACCTGGGAAACAGGAGGCTCATAGAGGTCTAACTGTAACCTCTGCACAACGTGGGAGAAGTCCTCTGCATGGAAGCAGATCACATCTTTGGTTATGCGAGGTTGATCACTCCTAGACAGAAAACAAAGACAGAGGAAGAATTTTCTGTAGAGACATTTAATATGCATTTCATTTACATATTTCTTTTGAGAAATACCTGTCATTTGCAGTTATAAATATTAAAAAACAAGGACCATTTTTTTTCTGTAATTTTTCCCTTAAAGAATAAGTGAGCATACCATTCTCCAAACTGCACAGCCTTCAAAACTCCAACTGCAGCCGTACTCTCCCAGTCAAAACCTTGACCAACATGATCAGCATGAGCTCTTGTTCGGTCCTCAAAAAGGACTTCTCTTGGCTCACTTGTGCGCGGCAAGTAATGCAGATTCTTTATTTCATTCATTGACCTGCAATTATGTTAAGAGAAAAGAAAAAAAAAAAAAAAAAACCCCCACACACATTTTAACAGATTTAGACTTCACTTAATGAAAGTGTCAGTGTGACAGCCAGTCTTTCAAACAATTACAATCTATGGGGCTATTCAGAAGTCATATGACGTGTTCAATTTTTTTGCATTTTTCAGAGATTCCTTAGACTCAAGGAAACTGAAAGCAGAGCTTCTCATACCATTTCTAAAAGTAAAATTTATATTTTTTTGCACTAGCATCATTGGACAGAAAGTTATAACTACACAAATATCGATTTACATTTTGTGTAAATTTATAGAACACACATACACTAAAACAAAACCCAAACATGAACATAGTATGCTAGTAAAAATTACAAAATGGCAGCAGTTAGTTTTATTGTTTTGGTCTCTAAGACAGGTACTCTAATAATGGGTTTCAACAACCAACAAGTCAGAAAACTTGGCGAGAACTTACTAAAATCCAGTTTTCTGGTGCAAAAGCGGCTCAATTTTTTTTGGAACACACGCACTAGCACTGTTGCCTTGCAGTGCTGGAGTCCTAGGTTGAATCCAACCAAGGACAACATCTGCAAGGAGTTTGTAGTTTGTATGTTCAGACATACTGATAGGGAGTGTACAGGTGCATCTCAATAAATTAGAATTTCTTTGAAATGTTTATTTCAGTAATTAAATTAAAAAGTTACCTCTATTTTCTAGATTCTTTACACACAGAGTGTTCTATTTCAAGTGTTTTATTTCTGTAAATGTTGATTATGGATTACAGGTAATGAAAACCCAAATCTAAGAAAATTTGAATATTGTAAAAAAGTTCAGTATTGTAAATTCAGTGTCACCTGCCAAGGTTTCCTAAGCCTTTAAATGGTCCCTCAGTCTGGTTCAGTAGGACACACAATCATGGAAGACGCTGATTATGAATTGTAATACTGAAATGAAGGAAAGTTTCAAAAATATTCTAATTTATTGAGCTGCACCAGTACATTGTGAGCCCTAGATGACCCAATGTCTTTAAAGAGCTGTTGAATATGATGGCAATGTACAAGCAAGCACAATAAAATAAAATAAATGTAGATTGAGCAAGTGGTCATGCCTTGGCCTAATAGATTAATGAAAACAAACCACATTATACCCAATTCCACGCTAGTCTGACTGCCATACATTTAAATTCTGGTGTGCCAGAACTAAAGATATTTTGTTTATTTATTTAGCTTACTTGTATAGCCCCATCATATTCCGCAGCGCTTTTTATAGTCATTGTCAGTCACTGTCCCATATAGGGCTCATAATCTACATTCCTTATCAGTAAGTCTTTGGAGTGTGGGAGGAAACCCATGCAAACATGAGGAGAACATACAACTCCTTGCAGATGTTGTCCTTGGTTGATTCGAACCTAGGACTCCAGCCCTGCCGTGCTAACCACTGAGTCACTGTGCTGCCCACTACTGAAGCTATTAATTCTAACACATCTACCAGCAAACACTTAAAACTGACACACAATGTGCTGGCCTTAAATTACCACAATGCTGTTGCTTTTTTGGGGCAGACTTTTTTTTTTTTTTTTTGCCAAAGCGAGGAGTGGATTTACATGGAATGTGAAATAAAAGAAGCCTTATGCTTCCCCTGCCTGCAGAATACACTTCAGCTTTGGCTCAAACGAAAAAAAAAAACAAAAAACAAAACAAAAAGCACAACAGAAACTCAGTGTGAGTGTCGAGGCCAAAAAGAACAATTCCATACGAGGTACAAATAAGTTTCTTCCACTATTAATAGTGTTTTACCTTCTCCTTTTGAAAGGGGATTTTGGCATGTCTGCTGTAGGGATCATTTGCTCTCCTGGTCTCACCCACATGATTGGACCGTCGTCACTTTGCGATCTGCACTGAAGTTGAAGTGTAGACATTGTCCCCCAAGGCAAAGTCATCTACAAAAACATGAAGGTCAATTTAATTCTTTCTTCTGTATTTTATTAAGTCTGTGATTCTGCCATTGTCAATGGATAGAGAGTAAACCTCTTCTGAAATAAGATAAACAGAATTAACAAACCTTTAAAAAAGGAGATTCTTCCAACATGTCCAAGAACTCAGGAAAAAAAGTCCCCAACCTCTTCATCCACTGCTCCGACCAAGCTGATCTGCCTCATTGGACCAGCTCTATACGTGCCGCAACAATATGTCCTGCTGACCTACAATGAACGAGGGACCAAATAATGGATTAGCAATCAAGCTAAAAAGGAAATGGTAAAATATACACATTTATATAAACACACTGGGGGGGGGGGGGGTTAGACTGGATCATTTCTGACATGGACATCACCAGAACCCTGCCCTGCAGATAGATACTTTAGGGTCACCTGAATCAAATGATGTTTTCCCTTGTGAATCAGTGCCTCTGTTGTGGAGATATTTCTAGTCACTTCAATATGATGTTTTTGGGATAATTACAGTATTTTTCAGAATATAAGACGTACTGGATAATAAAAGATGCTGCCAGGATTTAGACAGGGTAAAAAAAAAAAAAAAAAAAAAAAAAAGAATACTGATAAAAACTTTCCTGGTGGTTCAAGTGGATGGGATTAATATGTTAATATAGTATTTACAATCTGCAATGTAAAGCTTGCAGCTTTCCTGTTAATACAGCAGATGTTTACATGTAATACACGGGGTTGGATCATCTATATTATAATAGTGATTATGTGACTGTATAATCCAAATATACTGTACTGGAGTACCTGCCATTACCTGGGTATAAAGTGTGGGTACAAGATCGCCTGCCGCTTTCTCTTAAAGAGTTATGACTGAAAACTTTAATATGTGCCCAAAAGGCATGACATACAATGGAGGATAATGTAACTAAAGTGGTAGGAAAAACAAAACAAAAATAAAGGACTAATAAAATGTCAGCTGTCATCTGGCCATGGCCCTTTGGAACATGAAGGTACAAATCTGATTGGTTGGTATAAAATATTGTTCAACTGTAATACAGGCAGGCCATGTTTGTTGTGATCCTCTGATAAGGGGTATATCAGTGAAGCTAAGAATTCATAGATTGTAAGCTCTTGCGAGCAGGGCCCTCAGTCCCAGTGTGTGAATTGACTATTTCTTTGTAATGTATCTTTTTTGTCTGTATTTGAACCCTACAAATTGTACAGTGCTGCGGAATATGTTGGCGCTATATAAATAAAATGTATTATACAATGGATGGTAACAGGATAGTGAACAAGGGCTATACATCATAAGGACCTTCTTGGTCCCATCCACTTCACATGGACCAGTAGGTGGTACTGCCTTCGCTCAATGCATTGGCAGTGGCTAACACACCATCCACATTTGTTGCTGGAGCATAGTCTATGTGAGATGAACGAAGTATGCCTCTCCTAAATGCAGCCCTAACTCTAACCCACCTGGTTGAACATGGAAACAGGAGATGGCACCTAAAACTAATAGTCACAGGATGGAGCACTGCCCAAACAAAGATCCTTATGGAGTATAGTATTCAGCCTCTACTGTGCTGCAATCCTCTAATAGTCTATGTCAAAAAGGCCAAGAATGAAGAATCTGAGAGCTTCTATTCGCCAATACGGGTCATTTGATGTGATATGGAGGAAGGTCCTTGATGTGGAAGCAGTGTGCAATTTGCTTTTGGGAATTTGTTAAGAACGGTAGGTCCTAGAGCTGAAACTGGGGTCAAAAGTTTTTGAAAGTACCTTAGCCATTTGCCAAATTCAGTGCGGATTATGCATGGCCAAACAACTAGATCAAAGAACAGAAATTGTGTGTGTAAATACACACGTGGACAAAACTGTTGGTACCCATCGTTTAATGAAAGAAAAACCCACAATGGTCACAGAAATAACTTGAATCTGACAAAACTGGAATTTGCCAAACTACATGTTCACAAGCCACAAAGCTTCTGGGACAATGTCCTATGGACAGATGAGACAAAAATCGAAATTTTTGGCACATCATCTCTATGTTCACAGACAGAAAAATGAAGCACATCTTGAAAAGAACACTGTCCCTACTGTGAAACATGGAGGAGGCTCTTATGTTCTGGGGCTGCTTTGCTGCATCTGGCACAGGGTGTCTTGAATCTGTGCAGGGTACAATGAAAACTCAAGATTATCAAGGGATTCTAGAGAGAAATGTGCTGCCCAGTGTCAGAAAGCTTGGTCTCAGTCGTAGGTCATGGGTCTTGCAACAGGATAATGACCCAAAACACACAGCTAAAAACACCCAAGAATGGCTAAGAGGAAAACATTGGACTATTCTGAAGTGGCCTTCTATGAGCCCTGACCTAAATCATATTGAGCATCTTTGGAAGGAGCTGAAACATGCCGTCTGGAAAAGGCACCCTTCAAACCTGAGACAACTGGAGCAGTTTGCTCATGAGGAGTAGGCCAAAATACCTGTGGAGAGGAGCAGAAGTCTCATTGACAGTTACAGGAATCGTTTGATTGCCTCAAAAGGTTATGCAACAAAATATTAAGTTAAGGGAACCATCATTTCTGTCCAGGCCTGTTTCATGAGTTTTCTTTTTTAAACAATTCTGTTGAAGCATGGTTGAAAAGTAATGTCTGACTTTCATTTTCATATATTACTTTTGTCAGATTCAAGTTATTTCTGTGACCATTGTGGGTTTTTTTCATCAACAATTTTGTCCACGTGTGTATATCGTGCAAAGTAAAAGCATGGAGGCACTCCAAAATTAATGCAAAAAAAAAAAAAAAGCAGCTTGAGAAAGATTCTGGTTGAACCCAAGTCTAGTGTCACTGGACTAGTAAAGTTCACTTTTTTTGCTTTAAGTTTTGGAGTGCTGCCTCCTTTTTACTTTGCCATTTTGGTTATCCATCTTGCCACTGGTTGAAGGCTTGTACCCACTGTGCATATTTATATAGTACTGCTCTCTTTTTGGTACTAATACATATATCACACACACATTGAGC
Organism: Leptodactylus fallax; assembly: GCA_947044405.1. Taxonomy (NCBI): domain Eukaryota; kingdom Metazoa; phylum Chordata; class Amphibia; order Anura; family Leptodactylidae; genus Leptodactylus; species Leptodactylus fallax. Next base: position 6,127,849 of record CAMRHE010000098.1, on the reverse strand, counting down.
ATTACTGCAATGATATATGCACGGTAGTTCTGTTCAGGAATTATTTCTTGATGAGCCTCAAGTAAGGCAGCAGGGAGTAAAGGTGGAGTGGTGGGCAGGAGAGAAAGGGGAAGAGGAACCAGCACTGGGATTTCATGTATTTGGCATGGCATTTGTGTTAGAGGTCAGCCTGGGGGAAGATGTACTCTAGAGTGCGCATGCGCCGTCTACTTTGAAGATTAAAATCAATGGACATCACTGGGACTATACCTGTACCTGACAAGAAGAAAAAAGTAACTTCAAAGCTGCAGGGTGCACAGCATAACCAATCTCAGCTTCTGGGCTTTGGGGCGGAGAGCTTTGTATTGACTGCCCTGCCCCCAAATAGTCAGAGGAAGGGGTCATTATGAGATAATAAACAGGAGTCAAACTATATTTTGTAAAAGCCATTGTAGTCAACCATGTCTGAAGACATCTCTGGACAATATTACTAGCACCTTTAACCCCTACTACTACTGCAGCGATCTAAAAGTATACACAATCCAGGAAACTTACAAATGGAGAAGTCTGTGTTAACTGGGATTGGTGCACAAACAAATGTGTTTTATGGCTGGAATGGCTGGATATGGAGAAGTTAAAAGTGGACCAGAGAGAATGCTTCAGTAAGAAACTGTATTCAGCACAATGATACAACAGGGAACTTTATCACTGCTCTTCCCCATCATTAAGAACATGGTTGGGGCAGTCTAGCTCTTCAGACTTTAGGTCGCACAAACTCTTTAGCAAGACTTTCTTGTGAAAGTATAAATAAAAAAAAAAATAAAAAAAAATGCAATATTATAAATAGAGAGGTCAGACCCCTTCAAATGGCTGATCAGCAGTGGTCCTGGGTATTAGGCCCCCACTGATCTTTTACTGATGACCCATTCTGAGGAGAATCAGAAACACATGCCAGGAGGCATTCAGTAGTACCTAACAAAACGGATAAAGCAATGTATTTGGTAAAAGATTTCAGAAATATTAACCTACAAGTTTAAATATAATCCAGGACATGGGAATAAATTAAAAGTGCTTTCTTACAGTTGTAATGGATGGGAGCTATGGCAGGGATCCCCTTGCTATTATTTATACATATAAATTTACTCTCGTTCTATCAGCAAAGAGGATTAGATATAATCTATAACTAAAAAGACATATAATAATTTTTCTACTTGAAGGGTTGACACAATACAGACATTCCCCCAATGTGCTTGCTTGTGTGCACTCAGTTCATGATACTGCAGTTCAGGCAGCTCCATAGCAGTAAATGAAGCACCCATCATACACTGGCCCTTCATTCCCTGATCTCCTGACTGCTGTGGGATCCAGCGGACAGACGTTTAATGAGTTAAATGTCTGTAATGCGACAATCCTTCAAGAAGAAAAAAAATAGGCCCTACCACATTGCAGTGGAGTATGACCATCAATCATGGATATTACAGAGACCGATGCAAACTATAAGATGAAAGCGATTGTTCATCCTCCATACAGTTTCCTTGTGTGTTACAGGACATCCCCGTTTACACGGGATGATGTGCTGCTTACAAACCGTTTTTATGCTGAATAAAAGATGCAGTACCCAAACAAATGTGCATTTGCTTATTTCCAATGCCATATTAAGGGTGCAGAATCATGGATGCGGAGACACCCACTCACTGGGAAGGTTTATTGATATATTCACTTAGTTAACTTATTACTGGTCACACAATTGTGCAGGTTTACCTCCAAAAATACACATCCTGTAACAGGTTAACCAGCACTAGTCGAATAATGTAACTGAAACCAGAGGAGACCTGGTCCAGTGCATGGCTGGTGCAGCATAATGTGCCTTCATTTCTAGAACTCATACACACAACAGAAGCCACTTTGATTCATTAAAGTCAATGGGATGTTCTGTCGTGATATCACAGAGTAGGATAGGACATGCACTATAATTAGCAGATAGGAATGGAACATCGCAGCCCCACATGGCCTGCACATTCTGCAGTGTGCACAAGGACTTAGCTCAATGAATGTCCAGTCCGGATTTTCTTAAAACTATTTCATTCTGTTAGATTTTAAACTGACTAAGGATTTACCCAAACAGGTCTTATGCAATTGCTAAATACAACCTGTAAATTTTAGGAATTAAAGCAGAATTCACATTTCTGTTATACAGTATTCGACTGTATAAAAAAACAAAGCAAAGCAGGGGATGGCTATAGCATACGATGAAACCAAGGGATTCTAGCCATCTATTGGGTATTCAGTGAAATAGGGTCTGTTATTTTGCAGGAGGAAATAGCACAGCTTGCCTTGCCATTTCCTCCGATCTTTGATGGACTCTGCTACAGAGACTCCATTAGGTCAGGTGTAAGCATAGGCTTCACTAATGTAATGTAATTTAATCTCTCAGAAAAAAAAAAAAAAAAAAAAAAAAAAAAACACACACACACACACACACGAAACATTGTCTTCTGACCTGTGAATGGAAGTTCGCAATTGTAGTTGTCTCAATATCCTTTTTGCCAAGGATTTCCATTTTTACAGGCGTGTTTGGGAAATTGAAAGCAAAGTAGTCCAGAAAGTCTGGCAAGTATGCAGCTGCACCATGTACTATGGCCAGGGCATAGTAAGCTGCACTCTTGTCGTTCTCAGAAAATGTCCTTTCCAGGAATTCCTCTGCAAATTTCTCCATCTCCACAGGAGACAAAAAGGAAAGTTCATCCATGTAGGCATGTAAAACTGGGGCTCCGCCGTTCGACTGATTCTCCTCATGCATCAATCTACTGAATCTTGAGCCTGTGTTTAATGTACTGGTACGAATGCAGCGCTCTTGGTGAGATGCAAAAGGCATCTGGACCTCCTGGGGAACTCTGTATTCCTCAGTACCCAAGTCAGAACAGCATAACTGCTCATCCTTCAGATATCTGCAGGACTCTTTGTTTATCTCTATATCAGACTGATCCACGGCTTCTTGGCTGATGCGTGTAAGTCCAGCACAAAGGGTTTGGACCTCTTTGTTGTACATTTTTAACTTCCTGCCCCTTAGGTCATCCCTATGTTTCTTCTTTTTCTTTTTTTTGAGCTTTTTGAGGAGGAGAGCTTCATCATCGTCCTCATCCTTTATCGGCCTCTGAAATTTACCATTTTCATCAGTAATTTCTGTGAATTAACAAGTTTGTTATTAATGATTTTTGTAAAACATACTATAAATAACAATGTGCAACAAAACAGACTAAACTGGGGAAGACCGAGTAGCTATACAGCAAGAATAGTAAATAGAAAATCCCTTTACCTTCTACTTCAATCATTTCGGCAGGCAATGACAAGTGCGGCAATGTTTTGTTTTCCTTTACTACAACCTTTAAAGAGGACCTTTCGCCATCTTCACCAACTACTTGCGTCCTTCAGTGGTGGCTACTCCACAGATTGTTGATGTTGAAATTTTCACTGCAACCCTGACCACTGCAATTCGTTTCCGTGCAATTACGCTCTATGTTGTCAGAGAGGTGGTCCCAGATTATTTGTTTCAGTCCAGGACTGCCCACCTGACAATAAGAACTTAATTCACATTTTGGGTGAAAAAATTCCAACTACGTCAGAATTAGATGGAGCTGCACCTATTGAAAAATGTAAGAGATGGAGGCGGTGGTGAAAAGTCTTTAGTAACATGCCCTAGACTAGTGTTTCTCAACCAAGTACCCCCAAAATTGGAAATCTCTTATAAATGACTTATAACAGTCATGTAACGGACACACCCCACCCATAACATAATAGCCCCCACAACCAGTGAGGTCTATATTACATGCTGCACTGCATGCAGGTCCCCCATGCCAGGACAGACGGCTGCGCTTGGCGCCATCCTCACTTTATATGCACTATAATCACTTCCATCAATACTGATGGAGACGCTCATCGTAGTTACTGGTGCCCCAGGAGCAAGTGGTGAGCTGCATTCACCACTCACCTCTCTGCTCCCCGCTTTTTCTCTGCTCTGGGTGCCAAGTGTTGACGCAGAATGGTGAGTGATGAATGCAGATCACCAGTTGCTCCTGGGGTGCTAGTAACTGCAACAAATGCCTCTATTAGTACTGATGGAAGTGCTCTTAAGTAAGGTTGACACCTGTGGCCATGTCTGGACATCTGTCCTTAGCTACAAGCATACCACCCTCCCCCCCCAGGGTATGAGTTATGCAGGTTGAGAACCACTGCCCTAGTCCAAATATCAGCTGAACTTTGGTTTTGGTCATTTCTTTATTAACTGCTAAAGCATACTGGGTCGCATCATCTAAGGGCACCCCTAACTGGTAACATCCAGTTATCAATTTGCTCAAATTCCTAGTATTAAAAACAGAAGTGCCACAAGACAGAGTTCCAAAATAGATGCTCCAGAATTGTTATATTAATGGGGATCACATTTTTCACATTAACAGACATGCAAGGAGTAGTGACTGGTACGCTTTAAAAAAAAAAAAAAAATGTAAGTAAGCCTTAAAAAGGGGTTTTCCCCAAACTGGAACAATCCAATTTTTTTTTTTTTTTTTTTTTTTTTTTAAGCTTTAGAAAACAGAGGTCTCAAAACATAGAATATAAAGTAACAGGTATGCAAACAATCCTTTCCATGCTGGCCCACAAATAAATGCCATGTCTAGTTATCAATTACAATGCAAGCTTGCTCTCTCACTCTCCATGAGATTGGAGAGTGAGTCACGTGAGCGGGAGGAGTCAGCTGTGAGCTGTGATTTGCACAGCGGTGAGCAGAGGCCCAGCAGCGGCCAGGAGAGAGCTGCCGGCCTACTGCCGGGCGGCAGCAGCAGCAAGAGGAAGAGCGGAGACGCCCTACAAGGGAAGGAGGGACGGACACCCAGACTGCCACCCGGGGAGCAGCCCGCCGTGCCCGCTGGTCAGCTGTGAGCGTGAGTCAGCTGTGAGCAGGAGTCAGCGTTGCAGCGTGCGGAGGGTAGACCGCTGTGTCCCGGGGGCTTTTCATAGCGGCGAGCAGCAGCCCAGTGGGGCCAGGAGTGAGCTTCACGGCGGTGAGTAGCGGCCCAGCACGGCCAGAAGAGAGGAATATGGAAGAGGAGAAAACTCACATGGTAAGCTGCAGCATATGCTATATGTTTACAGATTTGCCTGACCATAAAGACAACTTCACCTGTATGAAATGCAAACTAGTGGCCCTTTTAGAAGATAAAGTGCAGAGGTTGGAAGAAAGAATAGAGACATTGAGAGGCATCAAAGAAAGTGAGGTTTTTATTGATGAAGCAGAAGCAAGCCTCTTGAATATAGTAAGGGAAGAAAGTATGAGAGAGCCTACAGTGGTGGAGGCTGAAGCAAACCTCCTAAATATAGTAAGGGAAGAATACTTGAGTGAACCTACAGGAGGCAGATAAATGGATACAGGTGACCAAGAGATGCAAAAGGATCACAAGGCCATCACCACTTACACAGCTAGGTAACCGATATGAAACTCTTATGCAGACTGATGAAAACGATAAGAATAATCTATCAGCAAAAGAAGAAACAAAAGTCACCCAGAGACAAGAGGGAGCAACAAGAAATAGCGTAGCGAGGAAAAAAAGAAGAGTAGTGGTTATGGGCGACTCACTGCTAAGGGGCATAGAGGCAGCAGTCTGCAGGCCAGATATAACGGCACGAGAAGTATGCTGCCTCCCAGGAGCAAAAGTTAGGGACGTGGCCGATAGGATTCCATGCCTCTTCAGCTCCAAGGATAACTACCCATTTTTGCTGATACATGTGGGTACAAACGACACGGCAAAAAATGATTTACCAACTATTCGTAAAGACTTTCAAAATCTAGGAAAGAAAGTGAAGGAACTGGATGCGCAGGTAGTATTTTCATCAATTCTCCCAGTTGATGGTTATGGTATCAGGAGATGGAATAAAATACTAGAGGTAAACAAGTGGCTTCGGCAGTGGTGTAGAGAGCAAGGATTTGGATTTCTGGACCATGGAGTGAATTACCTCTATGATGGACTCCTTGCTAGAGATGGGATACATCTCACAAAGCCTGGGAAACACATATTTGCCAGAAGACTTGCCACACTTATCAGGAGGGCTTTAAACTAGAAGAGAAGGGGATGGGAAGTAAAAAGGAAGACAAGAACATGCAGCTAAAGGATATACTAAACAAGGTTACTAGATGTGGTAATGAGGACCCAAGACAGGATACTCAGAATGAAATTAAGAAAAAGGAATTATCACAGCGCAATCTGAAATGTTTTTACACAAACGCGCAAAGCTTGGGAAATAAACAGGGAGAATTAGAGCTGATAATACAGAAGGAAAAATATGATGTCATTGGTATTACAGAAACTTGGTGGAATGATAAGCATGATTGGAATATACAGATGGAAGGATACAACTTATTCAAAAAAAATAGAACTAATAAAAGAGGGGGAGGAGTTGCATTGTATGTTAAAAAAGATCACATTTCCACGGAAATCACAGTTTTACAAAATGATAACTTATTGGAAAATATTTGGGTAACAATTCAGGGGAAAAACAATGATAAGGACATCATAATAGGTGTTTATTATAGACCACCAGGACAGACAGAAGACATGGATGAGATTTTTTCACAGCAAATGACCACGCTTTCGAAGAAATTTGAAATTGTTATCATGGGAGACTTTAATTACCCAGATATTCATTGGGAAACTCACACAGCTACGAGTAAAAGCTCTATCAAATTTTTATCCTCTCTAGCAGACAACTTCATTGCCCAGTTAGTAGAAAAAAACACGAGAGGAACATCTATTCTGGACCTAGTTTTAACTAACAAGGAGGACATGGTTAAGGAATTAAGGATAGCAGGGACATTGGGATTCAGCGACCATGCTATACTCGAGTTTGGGGTTGTAAGAAGAAGAAGACCTGAGAAGACAAAGACTAGAAGGCTCGATTTTAGTAGGGCAGATTTTAGGGGCCTAAAGGTAAGGGTTAGTAGAATTCCATGGCGAAAAATACTTAAGCACAAAAATGCACATGAGGGGTGGGAAATTTTCCGTAGGGAAATCATTAATGCACTGGAACTAACAATACCTAGAAGCAAGAAAAATGGGAATCACCTAAAAACTCCAGGATGGATGACCAAAAAATTACATAACCTACTAAAAAAGAAAAAGGAAACTTACAACAAGTGGAAGATGGGAGCTATATCTAAGGGAGAGTATACAGCAGTTTGCAGACTCTGCAAGATAAGCATTAAAAAAGCTAAGGCTGAATACGAATTGAAGCTTGCAAAAGAAGTTAAGAGTAAGGTAAAAGGTTTTTGGGGATATGTTAAGAGCAAAAGAAAAGTGAAGGAAACCATTGGAGTCCTGAAGAACGAAAAGGGTGAAAAAGTTAACATGGTGGATCAGCAGGTGGAGTTACTAAATTCATATTTTGTATCCGTCTTCTCCCAAGAAATGGATGGAAATATCAACATTAATGGTGATAGTGATGAGGGGAAAGAGGACTCCAAGCTGATTATAAGCGAAGGTTTGGTAAGAGAACATTTAGCTAAGATTAAGGAAACCAAGTCCCCAGGACCGGATGATTTACACCCTAGAGTTTTAAAAGAATTAGCAGAGGAAATAACAGAACCCCTTGCAATAATCTTTAATAAGTCATGGGAAACAGGAGTGGTCCCTCTAGATTGGAAAAGGGCAAATGTGGTCCCCATCTACAAAAAGGGGAATAGGGATGACCCAGGAAATTATAGGCCGGTAAGTCTGACCTCGATAGTAGGAAAAATCTTTGAACAAATCATTAAAGAACATATAATTAGGTACCTGGATGCGAAGGCTTTAATTAATCAGAGCCAGCACGGCTTTATGCCTAATAAATCTTGTCAGACTAATCTTATTTCCTTCTATAATAAAGTCACTGAATGGTTGGACCAGGGGAATGCAGTGGACATAGTATATCTTGACTTTAGTAAGGCCTTTGATAAAGTATCACATAACATTCTTATTGAAAAAATGATCAAGTATGGCTTTGATAAAATATCAGTAAGGTGGGTTCACAATTGGCTAAATGATCGGGCACAACGAGTAATTCTAAATGGCTATACATCAAACTGGAAGAAAGTAAAAAGCGGGGTGCCGCAGGGCTCTGTCCTGGGCCCAGTACTTTTTAATATTTTTACAAATGATCTGGATGATGGGATTAATGGGGAACTAATAAAATTTGCAGATGATACAAAGATAGGAGGAATGGCCAACACTAGAGAGGAGAGAGAGTGCATCCAAAAGGACTTGGACACACTGGAACAATGGGCTGAGGTGAACAAAATGGTATTCAACAGGGACAAATGCAAAGTTCTACATCTGGGTAACAGAAATGCAAGAAGCATATACAGTATGGGAGGAATAGTACTAAGTGAGAGTACAGGGGAAAAGGATCTGGGCATAATAATAGATCACAAATTCAACATGAGTCAACAGTGCGGTGCGGAGGCTAAAAAGGCTAATAAAATTCTAGGATGTATCAAGACGAGCATTGAAGCTAGATCAAGAGAGGTAATTATTCCGCTGTACTCTGCCCTGGTCAGACCCCACCTGGAATACTGTGTACAGTTCTGGGCGCCCCAGTTTAAGAAAGACATCGATTTATTGGAGCAGGTCCAGAGAAGAGCAACCAAAATGGTGGAAGGTCTACAAACCATGTCCTACGAGGAAAGGCTAAAAGAATTGGGACTGCTTAGTTTGCAGAAGAGAAGGCTAAGGGGAGACTTAATAGCGGTATTTAAATATCTGAAAGGTTGTCACAGTGCAGAGGGATCTACCCTATTCTCATTAGCAGAAGGAAGCACGAGAAGTAATGGGATGAAACTAAGGGGAAGGAGATTCAGATTAGACATTAGGAAAAACTTTCTAACAGTAAGGGTAGTGAGGGAGTGGAATAGGCTGCCACGGGAGGTGGTGAGTTCTTCATCAATTGAAATCTTCAAGCGGAATCTGGATCGGTATATAGCTGGGATGATCTAGGAATTCCTGCTTTTGCAGGGGGTTGGACTCGATGGCCCTTGAGGTCCCTTCCAACTCAAAAAAAAAAAAAAAAAAAAAAAAATGGAAGGATTCAAAATGACCGTATTGAATTCTTTTGGTACCAAAAGGGGTCACAATAACACTAGGGCTTCAGTTCCAGACTGGACATAGGTAATGCGGTAAATGAGGTATATCTGGACTTTTCAAAGGCTTTTGATATTGTACCAAATAAAAGGCATATGTTTTCCCCCACATTCTCATTTTGCATTTGTTTCACAACTGGCTCAATGATCGGAAACAGGAGGTGCCTTTTAATGGGAAATACTCAAACTAGGTCACAGTCACCAGGGTCAGTATTGGGGTACCACAGGGCTTAGTAATGGATCCTCTCTTTTTTAATAGGTTTATTAACCCCTTACAGGCTGAGCCAATTTTCATTTCTACACATCTGTCTACCTTCCAAGAGCCTTTTTTTTTTTTTTTTTTTCTTTCATATGATGGCTTATTGTTTGCAGGACAAATTGTACTTTGTAATGGCACCATTCAATATAATGGGTTCACCATTCAAATGAATGGGTTTTTAAGCAATGTGTCACTAACCTGTCGCTATCCGATGCCTATCCAGTTTCCCGAGATTGTCACTCAGATTGGTAGCGGACGGGCTCAAGCGCAAGTGTGAACCCACCCTTACCTGTATTCTATGGGTCAGTATGGCGATACCAAATTTATATAGTATTTCTAAAGTTTTGATACAAAAAAAAAAAAAAAAAAAAAAATTATATCTATCTCTCTGTCACCATGATCTGACACCTGTAACTTTTTCATATTTACATGTATGGAGCTGAGTAAGGCATCATTAATCAGGACATTAAAAAATGGCAACTTTTTATTTTATTTTTGTCCCCTGCTACGACATTCACGATATGGGATATTTATTTTTATAGCCCTGAACCCTCTCCATATAGCCCCTCATGACCAATGATGTACATGTACGTCATTCGTCGTTAAGGGGTTAATGACCCGTTAGAGCAGCGGTTCTCAACCTGTGGGTCGCCACCCCGGCGGGGGTCGAATGACCAAAACACAGGGGTCGCCTAAAGCCATCGGAAAATACATATTTCCGATGGCTTTAGCCGCTGAGAAGTCGCGCTATTCAGCTGGAACGCACGTCGTTATGGATGTGCGTTCCAAACTGAATTTCCGGGACCTAAGTGAAGTGACCAGTGGAGCGATGCTGCGGGTCCAGCCCTGAGAGGGTGCCCCGCGCTGTGTAGCTCCCGGCATCCGCCGTGCCGTTAAGCGGATGCCGTGTCTGTTACAATGATGGAGGCCGCTCTGCTGCAGAGCGGTCACCATAGCAACCAGGCCTCCGCTTTACAGCGGAGCCCGGAGCTAATGCCCGCGATCAGAGTCTGATCGCGGGCATTACTACTGTATCTGTGAGCAGCCCCCCCCCCCCCCCCCCCCCGGGCTGTAAAAACTGCCCCCGGTCCCCACCGGCCCCATACCTGTTAAGTTGCAGGTCGACTCCCCGCGCGGCGAGATCGCGGGAGTCGACCTGTTCCGGTGACAGCCTGGAGCCTAATGAAGGCTCCCAGGCCTGTCACTGGGATACTACTGCGTAATGTACAGAATCTCCCATAGACTGCAATACACTTGTATTGCAGTCTATGGGACTTGCAATCAAACGATTGCAGGTTCAAGCCCCATGAAGGGGGGGGGGGGCTAATAAAATAGTAAAAAAAAAAAAAAAAAAAAAAGTTTGGTGGCTACAGTTTTGAAGTAGCCACTAAAATTATTTTTTGGTTTGGGGTCACCGCAACATGAGGAACTGTATTGCGGGGTCACGGCATTAGAAAGGTTGAGAACCACTGCGTTAGAGGGTTTACAGAGCAGGGTTTCCAAATAATGCTAAAATTTGTAAAGTACTAGAATATAACAGAGGGCTCTAGGGAAGCTAGAAGCATGGGTGGAGACTTAGCAAATTAAGTTTAATGTAGACAAATGTAAGGTTATGCATTGTTAGAAGAAATAACATATGGTTGTACACAATAGTAAGTTATTGGGTAAGAACGGTCATTGAAAAAGACTTGGGGATTTTGGTGGACAGTAGGCTTACCTTTAGTGACCAGTGCTAGGCAGCTGCTGCTAGGGCAAATAAAATTATGAGCTGCATCAAAAGAGGCAGAAACGCTCATGACAAGAACATAGGTTTGACTCTATAAAAATCACTAGTACGCCAAAGTCTATGACTTCCATCACTAGCAGGCATATGAAAAAGCTCCATGTAATTAGACAGGATTTGCCTCTATATATGTGTGCACCGTTACGACAACGTCCTTGCCTTACACATCTCGATGTTGCCATGGTTTTGACCTACATATATTATCCCCATCCATTTTTACATTCATTGTGCATGTTCCTGGAACTTATCACTGTGTCCACAAAAACTGCTCAGGAATAGAGAAGAAAAGCCGAATACCAACCGCATCACACCAAAAGCATCTGACAGTGCAAACAACCAGCTGCTACATAACAGGGAGGCATCAAATATAAAGACTGAAAAAAAAAAAAGGGAAAACTGGAAAATGAATAGGCCACACACAGCAGGTCTTAAGGGAACACCAAACAATTTAATGAAGAATCCTCCCTTTATTTCCTTCTATTTACTCTGTTCCTATTTAAAGGGATGTTCTGTAGAGGCATATTATTATTATTCCTGCTAATGGTGCTATCAACCTAAACAAGTATTAGGCCCTACGGGCATTCCTCTGCAGCAGAGTCAGCTCTCTCCTTCTGTATACAGGACATCTGGCGGACCCAACCTGAGCACCTGAACCAATATAGAGTGCCACTGTCATCCCTATGTCTATGTCGGGATCATACAGACTGACAAATAGTAAGGGCAACTATATTCTTGTTGACATTTAGCATGCATTCATAGACTTAGCATTCCATTGAAGTGAAGCCTTCAGAGTCGCTTTGAATACTCAGTAACAGCATCAACATCTGAAGTATTTGCAAAAAGCAGTTCTCAAAAGAACCTTGCAATACAGAAGAGAAATCATTCTCCAGACATCCAGAAGCCTGTATTTAGTGAAGAGAAGACAGTAAAAACTTTGTTGCCATAGATCCCTGCCATTCACACATTCACCATCATGGTGCTTTCAGAACTGGATGCCAAGAGCACAGGGTTGGGGTTAGTCCTAGAAATGCTGATGGCCGATGCTAGTGATCTCTATGAGAATGTAACAATCACTCTTCACAGGGATAAAATGATTGTGAGCCTACCTCTATACGCAAGAAGGCAGTTTTTGCCACAATTCACAAAACGCACTGCAAATGTTTGCTATAGGACAACATAGGCAGCATTTGTCATCTAATTTTGTCATGAAACAAAGTGCAGACGAAATCTGTCATTGGTTTGTAGCCAAGGTAAGTTTCTGCTCCTATTAAAGGCCCCTACTTGGCACTATTATTGGAGACATTCTGTACCTAACAGGCTCTTTTTAAGAGAGTGTCAGCAGAATACAACCATATCAACCCATCCCCACAAATAGATTGATTCAGGTGACCTCAACCTAAGGGTAGAAGTACACAACTGTTTCACTCTAGAAACTCGGTCTGTGTGTTAGCCAGATTTACCAGCTTGAATTTTGTGTTGGGAGTGGGACTCCTAGCAGTATAGTTATCTATGATGCTAGGAGCCCCTGCCTCCCAGCGAAATACTGTCCCATACTGTAATTGATATGGGACAGTATGTTGTTGAGAGGCAGGGACAATCATACTCACCTGTCCCCAATGCCCCGGTGTGTTCTGGTCATTCTGCTGGTAGTGACATCACATTCCCTTTGCTGAGGCCACTGATTGGCCTCAGCGGTCACATGTAGCTGGGACTTCTGCCACAGGTCAGCACGGGACCAAGACGACCATGCTGGGAGGCACCGGAGCATTGGGGAAAGGAGAGTTTGTAGACGGGTTGTCCATTTTTGACAAGAATCAGAGCGTCAGAGGGCAGCTAAACTAAGACTTCCGTCACCTCTGCAGCACTATGAAGAGTTCAAAATTGGGTTGAAGATTCTCTTGTATGTATGTATGTGTTTATGTATGTATGCTTATCCACTGCTGAATGTTTTTATCCCCCCACATATCACCATTTGACAGAATGGGAATATATAAAATAAGAAAGGCTTTAGATATATAATAGTAGTTTGGATTTATAAAACCCATGGCAACATTCACTATATACGTATGGTGGCTGTGCGCAGGGGAAATAAGGCGTGAGGTCAAGAGCTCAGCCTGCTCTATAAGCAGGTGCCTGCTCTATTATAATAACATTAACAGTTAAGGTCCTTGTATCACGGTTTACATGCAGTGAGTCTGTAGACAAACTGCATTTCCCGTTATTCATCTGCCTGCTCTTACTCTGTGTACCCCTCCCTTCACCACTCTCTCCTACAGTGAAATCACAAGTAACATGTAACCCCCACATCCAAGGTCATGTTCTACAGTGATGTTTGGTTTGTTGGCTGAACTGCTCGCAGGGAGGGGTAGTGAGCTAGTAAATGAAACGTTATAGCTGAGGTCAGTGACCTGAAAATAAATCAGATAAATGGTGCTGAATTTAAAAAGGATATATTGTGTTTTGTATTGCTAGAGGCAGAGTGTAATAGAAGAGAAGTATATACTAGGGATGGACAATCCATCACAAAATAATCAAAATCAAATTTAAAACTAATAGGAATCAGAGATTTGTATAAACATGATAAACCATAACTTGGCTCCTTACACACTTCGTTCTATTGACCTATTTTGTTTAAACTCCCTCATTCTTTCCAATTAATTTAATAGCTAAGAAAATTCTCTACACTTATCCTCAATTCACCTTATTCATTCTTATCTAACCCACACCAAATTATTCACAGCTCCATATATTGGATCATTCTTATGATTAATATACTTTATTTTGCTCCTTTTTATTCTTCTCCTAATCATAATTTAAATGTATTAATAGCAATATAACATCTCTACAGACCAACCCTTATGAAAAGAAAGAAAACCTTTTAATATTAGCATTCGGGTTTCCTGCTTGGAGACCCGAAAAACAGAAACCCAATCCGCTTAAAAAGTGGTTACCCGCAGACGCCATAGACTATAATGGGGTCCACCGGGTTTCTGCCCGAAAAATGTGCATTTTTCAAGTGGAATGGGGGATGGAATTCCCGAACGGAGACCGAGCGCTAGTGTGAACCTATCCTATGGTCTTTTAACGCTTCTAGGTTTTTAGAAAAAAAAGCTTCCAGTGTACAGAATGAGCAGCCTCTACTCCACCCCTCCCTTTCCCATAGAGATCTGTGTGTGAGGGTGGATATGGAGATGGAATCTTATGTAAACAAGACAGCAAACTGAAGATAAAGAGCAGGTGAACAGGTTAAGAAGTGGTGAAGGAAACTGATTCTTAATAAAATATATTAGAAAGTTTCTTTTATTTACCTGTATTCAGTTATAAGAAGTTGTTTATAACTGGATGTACACTTTAATTAACAGCTTAATAAAAAAAATATTGTTCATAATAAAGTAAATGAATAACTGAAACAAAGTCAGCTCAATTAATCTCTAAACTTGCTCACATTGATAATTTCAATAATTTCCAGATGTGGGAGTGATTACCTGTGATTTCATTGCAGGGGAGAGAGTAGATGAATCATGGGAAATGTAGTTTGTCCACAGATTTACTGCATGTAAACAACAGTGATACAAGAAGCAGCAAGAAAAAAAAAAAAAAAAAGGCCACACACACACACGCAAAGAGTGAACAAGGGAAAAGTGAGTTAGTTAGCACTGCTGTTTATGTATTTGCAGATAAATGAGTTATCCAGCTTCCAAAAGTTAACGAATTGGGGAATGGAAATACATAATGCAGATATATTTACCAAGATTTTAGAAGGCCTGGAATAGGTTAGACCCCCATCTTCAGTGAACTGTGGCAGGAGATATGTTTTCGCATAATTTACAAAACAACTTAAGTCTTTGATCTCCCTTAAAGGAATGCACCTAGTGCATTATCTTAAAGAGGACCTTTCACCAGGTTTGAAAAGCGAAGCGACATACGTCATCTGCACTGTCACCCTGAACATTTTGGCGTTTTGTTTACCCAAACCTGTTCAGGAACTCTCAAGATATAAGCCCTTTTAGTGCTAATGCAAATTAGGGTACACTAGCCAAGCGGGCGTTAACACTTTCTCTGGTGGAAGGGTTTGTGTGTTGTATGACATTAAGTGTTACCAACCACTTGGCTAGTATAGCCTAATACAGATACACTCCGAATGGTACGAGGCCTTAAAAAGGTACGCTAGAAAGATTGCAGGCTTAGAAGATTTTTTTTATGTACTAGGAATGAGGAAGTCTTATTCTTTTCAAAATCAGAAGCAAACAAAACAAATGGAAAATCTATCACTAGGATTACACCTTACTGCAAATCATAAAACGTTTGAACTAGATATATGATGCATATTAATATTTCACACTGCAACACAGATTCTCAGCAGCACACCATAGTAGAACTACTCCCAGACAGCCCATATATATGTCCTGAACCAGGGAAAATAGCCCATACCTGTAGTGGTTAAGAAAAGCTTTTATTTGTAGCAATAAAAGGGAGGTATCAGGGAGTCTTCCACTAGGACTAAGCTGCTATTCAGACAAACTATGTGCAAAACAGCTGTGAAAAAAGTGACATTTTTCATGCGAATAGCTCCATTCACAAGAACTGGTTTCAATGTAGCCGAATGACGGCTGTTAAAGAAATGGCCATCGCAGAGCCATGAAGAGCATTCATCTGAAGAGAGACCAAAGATTGTATCCAGACGTACTTGCTAGAAAGGATGTGTAAAAGGAGCTGTAGTCTTGCAATTCCCAGCAAGGACTACCGATTCTGCACACTTGTATAATTTTGAGATTATATATTAGATTAGTTTCTATCCACAAGACCCTTTATTTTGCCCCAGCTACAGGCCAAGAAGATTCATTCGGTACATATGACAAAAAAAACCCGGAGCTGTACACGCAGGCGAGTGCCTCACATGCCAGGAAACATACTGACAGGCTCAGAATGAGCTTCATTCACAAGAGCCTCTTCAGCCGTGTTTACATCCTACCATGTAAACTGTGCTGTGCTATAACGGATTCCAGCAAAGAAGCAGCAATAGATTATATATATTATATCTATATTATATATAATGTAAAATACACAAGGTAGTTAAGAATGAGGTGTGTGCAGTCTCATTCACAGATTGTCTTACCTGAGAAGTGAAAGTAAAGCTCTGTACATCTATACAGTCTATGGGACTGTACTGACCCTCCCTCAGTATTTGAAACATAAGACTCAGATGCCCTATTAAATAGATACTTAGAAACCACGCCTCTTGGGAAGAATATCACTAGAAGGGCTTCTTCTCAGACATTTTCTAGCATTTTAACATACTTGAAAGGCATTTTAAAAGGCAGCTTTGATGCTTTACATTTATTTTATATGTAACATGCACTCTTTTATGGTCTTTAATATTTTTATTTAATGGTATTTCTCTATAGGACTGTACCTTGAGCTGAATGAACCTACAGTATGTATGCAAAAATTTGCCTTTTTTTAATGTTGTTCAGTGTGGGGAAAGCAATTTGACATGGCATATGGTTTTACCAAAGTCAGACCTGGGGCCTTGAAAGTGCACTGGCACCTTGTGATCATGTTCACTGGGGGGCATTGGCATGATCTAAAGGGATCAACTCCCTTGAGAAGTTTTCCCATGCTGGGTGTTAGGAACAGGTGCCCTACTGCAATACACAGTAGGGCACCTGCTTCAGAGCTCAGGAGACCCTGCTTATCCTGATACAAACGACTTAGAAAGTCAATTGCACCAAAGTAATCACAAACGGGTTATGAAATGTATAAAAGCAACATTTAAAAAAAAGTCACCTTTTATAGAAATGAATGAGAGCTAATCTGCAGTAACTCAGCATGCCCGCTACGCAGTGAACACAGCTATCTGCTTCCGGCTCTGATCTCTGTAAAGCAGCTGTTTAGAACAGTTGATCAGCCAGGCCTGAGTGTCAGATCCTGTCGCTCTGATATTGATGACCTGTCCTAAGAATCACCAAAGGAAACATTTAACATTTAAGAATTTTCTGGCAGTATTTGTGTCATTAATATACTTTAACAAGTGTCTCCTTTCTGTGAAAACCTGCATTTCTTTATTCTTCCCTTTGATTCTCACGTGTACATGCTTGTATGTAATGAATAGAATAAGAGTAGGGGAGGGTCATTTCAAACAACTCTGCCATTATAAAGTGTAGAAACTTGCTTCTGATGTTGTGAGAATGAGGTTGCAGTTCTGCCTCTATTATTTCCAGAGATCTCACTGGTTGAAAAGTCATTCTTAGGAGCAACTGCAGCTCCCCCACCCTCAATTTCTCTTCATTACACACAAGCCCTACACTGTACAGGTCATGGCCAAAAGTTTTGAGAATGATACAAATATTAATTTTTACAAAGTCTACTGCTTCAGTTTTTCTAATGGCAATTTGCATATACTCCAGAATGTTATAAAGAGTGATCAGCTTAACAGCAATTACTTGCAAAGTCAATATTTGCCTAGAAAATGAACTTTATCCCCCAAAACACATTTCAACATCATTGCAGCCCTGCCTTAAAAGGACCACCTAACATCGTTTCAGTGATTGCTCCATTAACACAGGTGTGGGTGTTGATGAGGACAGGGCTGGAGATCAATCTGTCATGATTAAGTAAGAATGACACCACTGGACACTTTAAAAGGAGGCTGGTGCTTGCCATCATTGTTTCTCTTCTGTTAACCATGGTTATCTCTAAAGAAACATGTGCAGTCATCATTGCACTGCACAAAAATGGCCTAACTGGGAAGAGTATTGCAGCTAGAAAGATTGCACCTCAGTCAACAATCTATCGCATCATCAAGAACTTCAAGGAGAGAGGTTCCATTGGTGCCAAAAAGGCTCCAGGGCGCCCAAGAAAGACCAGCAAGCGGCAGGACCGTCTCTTAAAAGTGTTTAAGCTGCGGGATCGGGCTACCAGCAGTGCAGAGCTTGCTGAGGAATGGCAGCAGGCAGGTGTGAGTGCATCTGCACGCACTGTGAGGCGGAGACTCTTGGAGCAAGGCCTGGTCTCAAGGAGGGCAGCAAAGAAGCCACTTCTCTCCAGAAAAAACATCAGGGACAGACTGATATTCTGCAAAAGGTACAGGGAGTGGACTGCTGAGGACTGGGGTAAAGTCATTTTCTCTGATGAATCCCCTTTTCGATTGTTTGGAACATCTGGAAAACAGCTTATTCGGAGAAGAAGAGGTGAGCGCTACCACCAGTCTTGTCTCATGCCAACTGTAAAGCATCCTGAAACCATTCATGTGTGGGGTTGCTTCTCAGCCAAAGGAATCGGCTCTCTCACAGTCTTGCCTAAAAACACAGCCATGAATAAAGAATGGTACCAGAATGTCCTCCAAGAGCAACTTCTCCCAACCGTCCAAGAGCAGTTTGGCGCTCAACAATGCCTTTTCCAGCATGATGGAGCACCTTGCCATAAAGCAAAGGTGATAACTAAATGGCTCAGGGAACAAAACATAGAGATTTTGGGTCCATGGCCTGGAAACTCCCCAGATCTTAATCCCATTGAGAACTTGTGGTCAATCATCAAGAGACGGGTGGACAAACAAAAACCAACAAATTCAGACAAAATTAAAGCATTGATTCTGCAAGAATGGACTGCTATCAGTCAGGATTTGGTCCAGAAGTTGATTGAGAGAATGCCAGGGAGAATTGCAGAGGTCCTGAAGAAGAAGGGTCAACACTGCAAATATTGACTTGCTGCATTAACTTATTCTAACTGTCAATATAAGCTTCTGTTACTCATAATATGAATGCAATTATATTTCTGTATGTGATAAAAACATCTGACAAACACACATAAAAACCAGAGGGCAGCAGATCATGTGAAAATATTATATTTGTGTCATTCTCAAAACTTTTGGCCATGACTGTACACATTGAGAAGCAAGGTACAGCTTTCAATAAAGAACCGAGAATAATAAAAGTATTTCACACAAAGGAGCCAAAATGCATTCAAGCATATTACAAAATTCATTAATGATACAATTGCTGCCAGAAAATCAGAAGTTGTTCAAAAGTTTAGTTACTCTAAAATGGTTTGGTCTCAACAAAACAGGCATCAAAATAAAAATAAAGATATCAGAGGCTTTACAAGAGTGACAAGAAATCTCTATCGACAGCCTCAACACAAATGACAGGGAATAGAATCAACATTCCAAGATGGTCCTTAGGACATAGCTATTAGGGCATGTTTACATGGGTATTCTGCCTCAGCACCATTCTCAGTCGGAATTCACAACAGAGATCATACAACACAGCGGCAAAAATTGATATGCCAATTCTTGATGAGGTTTCTGTGTGGAAAGGAGGGCTGGTTGCCACCCATGGTTTACATCTCCAGTGCGGCTCTGCTGACAGAAGCTGATGGACCCTGCTCACTATACAGTCTGCCAGGTTTCCATCAGGAAGGCTGGCGTTTGACCGAGTCCTCTAATCCAGATGAGAAGATTCCTCCACAAACATTACCATTTCTAAATTTGTAGATAATTAAAAGTTAAAAGTTTTTGCAAATATAAGTAATTTAACATTCTGCAGTTTTAAAGATTTTCTCTAAATATCTTGTGGTCACAAGATGGTGTTTTCATCGGTTGCCAGTGGATACGACCATGAATGCAGGAGCTTTCTAAGGTCAGAAATCAGCCTTGATTCCCTTATTGTGGCCGGGATATCTTCTCATACATGTAGTGTCCCTGCCTGATAATCCAGCTACAATAAGAAAATCATGGCTGGGTTCCTGACAAGTCCCAGACCACAGAAAGTTTCTGCATTCGTGGTCGTATCCATTGGCAACCGATCAAGACAACAGACTGTCACCAATAAGATGGATAGAGAAAATCTTTAAAAAACTCTCCAAAATGTTTAACTACTTAGAGTTGCAAAAATGTATAACTTTTAATTATCTACAAATATAGATATGATTATGTTCATGGTAATACCCCTTTAAGGCCTTGTTTGGCACATGTCACAGTTATCAGGAACAAGCATACATAAAACACTTGACCCTGATAACTGGCCTGGGGCACATAAGGTGACAACATCTTGTAGGATAAGCACACAGGAAGCAGCCAGAAGCACATCCATGCCACAACCGACCACCTGCTCTGCTACAACGGCTAATGGAAGCACACTGTTTTGAGCTACAGTGAGGGGCCAATGGATTGGCAGAGTGAATATGAATATGGCGCATTGCAAAATTATCAGCAGAACATCACCCTGTGTACACATGGATGTGCCACTGACAATCAATACAAGGAACGACTGGGTAGTGACCATTCCTGTGCAGTGTACTCTGCATAGGCCGGTGTAAAATGTCAATGCAAATGAGCTCTGACTGACGCATTATATCATTGGTCAGTCATTGGCAGTGTAAACTGACCATTACCCCATAAATAGGGCTAACCATGGTGGAGTTATATGACAGTACAAAAAACAACATACATAAGGAGGCAGAAGGTCAACCTCAGCTTTCTGTCACAGATTTACTGTAAAATCTGCATACGGTCCTCCCAGCTTGAAAATTCACCTAACATTCCCTAAGGGATTATTTTTGTTACATTAACACTACAAAACGTCTGTCATCTAAAAGGAGCATCATACAAACGCATCCACATCATGGATGAACCAAAAGGGTGCCAGGTGACCTCTTTCACATCATCCTGCCAGTGTACCAAGAGCATACTGAAAAAGCTGTGTCTGAGCACAGGTAAGCTGGGACAATCATTACCGCAATAGCCATGAAGATTAGGACGTTCTTTAAAGAGACGCCATCTACGTTGTCAGACACATCCTGCATTGTTCTACACAGGACACAACCTCATACATACAGACTCTTCTGGAGGTCAATACAAAAAAAAAAAAAAAAAAACCCACACAATTTCATCCACAACAATAATGAATGACCCAGTAACTTCTTCCACCCAGTTCAGGCTAACTCTATCTAATAAGTGTCAGGAGTTTATGGCCACCAGAAGGGCAACATTGACACCATAGACCTGCAAACACCAGAAGAGCTGGACATGAAGCAGACAGATGTTTGGCAGGAACTGCTCATGCCCTATCCATGTCATGTTTCACCAAGAGCTACCCTCAAAGAGGAGAAGCCATGTGTCTGCCCACCCCATGTGCCTCCTCACACCCCTGGCACTCTTGGCATATGTCCCTGCATTCTCACCTTTCTTGACAGCTCTCAGGGGACTGTCTCCTTCACCATTCTCCTTCTTGACCCGGTGCTTCTTCTTACCCTTGTCCCTAGGCCTCTCCAGCTGAGACAGAGTGAACAGGGCCTGGCTGATAGGGGCCACTGGAGGGCCAGTGCTGGGCAGGGGCGGCGGAGGAGGCCGCAGGAGCAGCTCCTCTTTGGCATGGTGGTGATGGTGGTGCTTATGATGGTGATGGTGGTGGTGATGGTGACAGCTGTGATGGGTGTCATTGCCCAGCTTCCTCCTCTTCGCTTCCTTTTCGGTCAGGTCCTCCCCAACGCCCCCTTCTTCTTTCTTTTTCCGCTTCTTCTCCGAGGAAGGTGAACTATCCCTCCGCTTCTTTTTCCGCCCTACCTTGGCTTTGTCTTTTTCCTCAGCAAACGTACCTAGCTGCGCGGCCATTTCCCCTAACGACGACTTTTAAATGGCCCAGTTTAGAGCAGGGCGCATGAGCACCCCGCAAAGCTTTGTGGGATGTGTAGTCTTTTTATCCGCCTATCACCTGAAAGATGAGGTTGCAAGTGAGCATGCGTAATGACTCATCGCTTACGGAAGTAGTAGTTCAAAGAGGAAAAACTGTAGTCCTTTGAAGAGGTTCGTGCCTGAACGCACGGAGTCCCTGACGTCACTGTTGGTCCCTGTTAACCTTTCCGTTGCCAGTTGTTTACATCCTCCCAACGTTGCCGTGGCTGCACAGAGATGTAGTGTGTTCATTCTCAAGCTAGATTTTAATGTTTCTAAAAAGGATGGCGGCTAATCGCCGTAGAGAACGGAAAGTAATGGCTAGCTGGCTTTCAGGAGCCTCATTCACATGCTGCATGCTGTTTCAAGTGTGTGGTCCAAATTCTATTCTACCTCCTTTCCACACCTATACTTGAGCAACTGTGTATATACTGGGATATGCTTACGCTAGGTTCACACCTACGTTCGGGTTTCCGTTCTTCAGTTCCGCTTGGGGACCCGAAAAGCGGAAAGCCATTTTGCTTAAAAAGCGGTTACCCGCGTTTCCGTCTGCATTTTTCAAGCAAATTCAGGGACGGAAACCCCGAATGGAGAGCATGTGCTGGTGTGAACTCAGCCTTACATACGTATCAGAAATACTATGTATTTAGTACGCAAAATGACAAACACCGTGGACACCCGGATCCATTGGTGGCCGTAATTCAGGATGATGGATTTGCATCCACCTCCAGCCTCACCCACTTTACGTTTGGCTCTGCCCATTACCATCCATGTCTGAAACATTTTTTTGTTTTTTTATGTGAGGCCGGAAAAGGTGAAAGAAAAACATACTCACCTGTCCACGGTGCTCTGATGTCTCCCAGTGCAGTCCGATCCTGCTACTCTGCTGTCTTCTTCACCACTGAGTCCAATCAGCGGCCTAAGGAAAGGACACAGGAAATCACTACTGTCCTTTCCTTAGATCACTGATTGAGTGATTCACTGATGATTTTATCTTCCCGGCATCATTAAAAGAAAAAAAAAAGTTTATCCGAGACAACCCCTTTAAGCAGAAAGGCAGAAAAATCATTGGGGGGAAGGGGGTAGGGAGAATTTCTGCACTGTGCTGTGGTGTCTGTGTAATTGCAGTATTCACGTAGACTACACAGTTCACCCTTTCATTGCTAATAATCCCATTTTCTTAAATAGGTTGTCCAGACTAAAATATTACTTTTTAATTAGGCCGGGGAAGGTGAAAAAAAAAAAAAAAACAGTCATGCGATCCTGTTCTGCTCAATTGTCTTCTTGCAGCGGAATTCCTTGCCGGTTGTGACATCCCGAGTCCCTTCCTTAGGCTGCTGATTGGCCTCAGCGGTCACGTATGGCAGGGACTTCCACCAGAAGACAACAATGGAGCTGCAGGACCGGACCGTGCTGGGAGGCATCGGGGACATGGTTTTTTTTCACTTCCCCCAGCCTCATTAAAAAAATAAATAAATTTATCCCTTTAAGTTTTTTTTTTTGTAATACAGTGTCAGATTTGCTATTGTCCATAACTGTTACTGTATCTTGCACTGTGATCTGTGACTGACCACAGAGTGTCTTACATTGTTTTTAGAAGAAAAATATTATTTTGTTAAGAGTTTTTTTTTGACAGTAGTGTTTTATTTGTTTATCAATATATACAAAGTGCCGTTATCACGGCAAAAAAAAAAACAAGCTGACTGACTGACGCAGCATATTGTAGTCTATAGTGCAAAATCTCCTTTTGTTAAGGCTTTTTTGGGCAATAGTGTTTTTTTTTGTTAACAAAGTGCTGTTATCACAGCAAAAAAAAAAAAAAACAAGATTACTTATTTAGCGTGTTGTAGTTCGTAGTGCAAAGTCTCCTTCCATTAAGGTTTTTTTTTTAGCAATATTTATTTAATTTTTTTTTTTTTGCTAACCAATACTTACAAAGTGCCATTATCACGACAAAAGAAAAAAAAAAAAGAAGAGGACTCACATTTTATGTTCTAGTCTAATACTCACTGACCAGGGCAGCCTTTCAGTTCTGTTGGTGCTTTGCTAATTTTCTTGAAATAGTTTTTTGTGAAAAACCAAACAAACAAAAAAAGGCATACACACAGTGTCAGAAATTGTTGCCAATCACGATTATATAAGCAGTGCAGAAAAATTAATGGAAAAAAAAACAGGCAGGGGCAGGGTCGGACTGGCCCACCAGGGAACCGGTGAATCCCCCGGTGGGCCCCGAGCCCCGACTATTAATACTCATTTTGCCAATGCAAAGGTCAGGGGTCTGATTGGGACGGTCAGGGGCCCGATCCGGCCCCTGACCATCCCGATCGGGCCCCTGACCAATGGACAGTGGCGTAACGATCGTGGTTGCAAGGGCTGCGACTGCGACCCCAGTAGTACGAGGCCCGCTGGAAATGGCTGGGGCCCCGGACTACCATGATAGTGGTCGGGGAAAGCCTGGTTCCCTGACCGCTATACCTATTATTAATGGAAAGGGGCCGGCCCCCTTTCCATTATATGCCAGCCCAGGGGAAGTGCCAAAAAAAAAAAAAATACTCACCTGGCTGTCCTGGGCTCAGCATCGTCTCCGGCACTTTTCAGGCCTCACTGCAGGGGCCTGTGATTAGGCCCCAGCGGTGACATGGAGCTCGCAAGCGTAATGACGTCATCGCGCCAAACATGACTGCTGAGGTGCAATCACAGGCCCCAGCGGTGACGTCTGGGGCACAGGACGTGGAGACCAAGGAAGTTGGAAAAGACATCAGGACGGAACGAGGATGCCTCGGAGAGGTAAGACAAGGTGAGTATGAGTGTTTGTTATTTTTAATCCCTTCTCTTGGGCCTCTACTTATTATATTCTGGGGTCTGAGGAGACCCCAGAGTATAATAATAGCTCTGGGGGGGGGGGGGCACTGTGGAGCATCTAATAGTGTGTGGGGGTCACTTTGGGAATATGATACAGTGTGGGGGCCACTGTGGGCATATAATACAGAGTGGGGGCCACTGAGGAGCATATAATGCTGTGTGGGGGCCACTGAGGAGCATATAATGCTGTGTGGGGGCCACTGAGGAGCATATAATGCTGTGTGGGGGCCACTGAGGAGCATATAATGCTGTGTGGGGGACACTGAGGGGCATATAATACTGTGTGGGGGCCACTGTGGGCATATATTACTGTGTGGGGGCCACTGTGGGCATATAATACAGAGTGGGGGCCACTGAGGAGCATATAATGCTGTGTGGGGGCCACTGAGGGGCATATAATACTGTGTGGGGGCCACTGTGGGCATATAATACTGTGTGGGGGCCACTTAGGAGCATATAATACTGTGTGGGGGCCACTGTGGGCATATAATGCTGTGTGGGGGCCACTGAGGAGCATATAATGCTGTGTGGGGGCCACTGAGGGGGCATATAATGCTGTGTGGGGGCCACTGAGGAGCATATAATACTGTGTGGGGGCCACTGCGGGCCTATAATAATGTGTGGGGGCCAGTGTGAGCATATAATACTGTGTGGGGGCCATTGTGGGCATATAATGCTGTGTTGGGGCCACTGCGGAGCATATAATGCTGTGTCGGGGCCACTGTGGAGCATATAATGCTGTGTGGGGGCCACTGCGGAGCATATAATGCTGTGTGGGGGCCACTGCGGAGCATATAATGCTGTGTGGGGGCCACTGCGGAGCATATAATGCTGTGTGGGGGCCACTGCGGAGCATATAATGCTGTGTGGGGGCCACTGCGGAGCATATAATGCTGTGTTGGGGCCATTGCGGAGAATATAATGCTATGTAGGGACCACTGAGGAGCATATAATGCTGTGTAGGGCCACTGTGGAGCATATTATACTGTCCCAGTAATGTTTACATGCCGGGTGCTGCGCTGTTCATTCACCGTGTTCTTGATAACTGCAGTTGTGGGTACTAAAGCTGTATCTCTTTCAAGTATCTGAGATATAGCTGCAACACCTGTAACCGTCACTATCAAGAATTCACTCTAGGGAGGGGATAGGGGGATCCTGATGGGCAGCCGTTGGAACCAATTCAGTTGCAGCTTGTTAATGCAAGCGTCACTGACGTACTGATGCTGTGTGCGGCGGCGGTTTCTGCATAGGAGCCCAGACCAGCAATGTGAAGGGTACGTACAACTTAACCACGCAAATAAAAAAACAACTTTTCCCCCCTATTTTGCCCCCAAATCTTTTAACTTCACTGACCACTCTGATAACTACAACCCATCTACAGATGCTCTGGGTCTGTTGAGAGTTGTAATTCCCCCTCCCACCCCAGCTAATTTCTCACTGTATTGTTATGCTGGTGCCTGCTCTAGGTCTCCAGCATAACAATACCTAAGTCGCAGAAACTCCAATATTGCTATAGGGGAGACCAGTGAAGGGGCCACTGTATGGGCATACAGTGGCCCCTTCACTATTTCCCCCCCCCCGTACATTGGCCCCTTCACTGGTCCCCTATACTGTATGGGGACCATTGATGGGGTCATTATATTGTGGTGGGGGGGGGGCAGTGATGAAGGCCAATAGCCTGGGGGACATTAAAGGGGTTGTGCACGATAACATTTTTTTTTATTTTTTAATTACACCGGGGCAGGTGAAAAAAAAAACAACTCAAACTTTCTCTCCTGTCCCCAGTGTCTCCCAGCGTGGTTTAGTCTGCAGCTCTGTTTTCTTCCAGCGCAAGTTCCCCCTGCACGTGACTACCTGTGATGTCATGTGACCCCTGAGGCCAATCAGCGGCCTAAAGGAAGGGACCTGGGACGTCACAGCCAGTGAGGACTTCCGGCAAAAGAAGACAGCGGAGCAGCAGGACCGGACTGTGCTGGGACCTGCTGACACCGGAGGACTGGGGATAGGTGGATATGTTTAGTATGTTTTTGTTTGTTTGTTTTTTTTGGGGGGAGGGGATTAACCTCTCCTGGACTAATTAGAAAAAAAGACAAAAATTATACTGGACAACCTCTTTAAAGTGTGGCGCATTAGGGGGATATATTAAAGGGGTTGTCCAGGTATAATTTGTTATGGTTTATCCTCAGGATAGGCCATAGATACCTGATCTGTACAGGGCTGACCCCGGACCGATCAGCTGTACGGAGCCACTTCTGGCGCCCATCCTGTACACAATACAGGGCCAGAAGCAGAAAGCTCTGTCCACTGTGTATTAGCCGGGCACCTTCACTGTATCTCAGCACTGTATCTCAGCTGCAGTGAAGGTGCTGGGCGATTAAACAGCGGATGAAGCTTTCTGCTTCCGGCCCTGTGTTGTGTACAGAACAGGTGGCTCCAAACAGCTGATGGAGCCGTGTGTCAGCCCCATACCGATCAGGTATTTATGGCCTATCCTGAGCATAGGCCATAAAAAAGATTAACCCTGGACAACCCGTTTAACATGCCCCACACAGTTTAATGTCCCCCCCCCCACAGGATGTTAGCCCCATCACTGTTCCCACACAATATAATGGCTCCATCACTGTTCCCCATACAGTATGGAGGACCAGTGAAGAGGCCACTATGTGGGGGGACCAGTGAAGAGGCCATAAAAAAATTTGGCCCAGACAACCCCTTAACAGAGGTTGTCCATAAACTGGAGCGACCACTGTGGCAGCTGCCTCGGAGGTGTAAAAATTAAAAAAAAGCATACTCACCTGTCCCAGCAACCCGTTGTCCCCTGCCTGTGTCTGTTCGGTCTCATTGTGGCCTCTCATTTCTGGAAATCTTGTACCTAATTGGTCTTAGCGATCACATGAGGTGCAGGACTCCCAGCAAGGAGGCACCGGCACGAGACTGAATGGACCCTGGCAGTGGACAACGGAGCACCAGAGACAGGTGAGTATGCTTTTTATTTATTTTTTATTTTACACCTCCCGCATGGGACTTGGGTTGTGCCAATTCCTGGACAACCTCTTTAAAGGATTTATCCATCTTTCTAATATTGATATCCTGTCCTTAGGATAGGCCAGCAATATTACATCTGCGATGATACAACAGCCAGGACCTCTTCAGATCAGCTTTTCCAGGACAGTGCGGCTACAGGTAATGGTAACAATTCTAGGAGCCACGCTGTTCACTTGCCATACAGGGTGTAGCAGTGGGTTTAGGTAGTGCAGTGGTGCACATGGTATAGTGGGTGAGCAGCATGGCTCCCAACATGTTATTACCTTTAGCCGCTCTGTTTCGGTACCGCTGATCTGCAGGGGTCCTGATGGTGGGCCCCTAGAAGCAATTCCACTGGTGGGCTCTAGACATCCCAGTTCGACACTGGGTAGGGGACAGGCTAAATGAGGTGGAGGAGGAAATACTTGTTCAAGTGCTAACAATGTGGGTGGCAATAGCATCACTACTTCTGGTTTTGGTGTTGCTGCCAGTAGCCACAGGACTGTTGTACTTCCTGAGAATGAAGATGAAGTTTTTGATTACTTAGCTTTCCCATCTCAGTCACAGGGGGATATTGCATTTAAGAGTAATGTAATCTTGAGTCAGGCTTCTGTGTATTCCTCCTCCTCTAATGTTGTAACACATATTTTATCACAGGGCCTTTCTAGACTGTCAACCATGTCTCCTTCATCTTCAATAATACAGATCCCTAGTATTGATGTGGCACCTGCTATGACATTTCTCCTAGTGTGGTGTGGTACTTGTAGTCGTGCTGGAAGGGGCACTTGGGGGGAAATCTGAAGGTGAATATTATGAGGTTGTGCAAGAATCCCATGGCCATGAAGAGTTCATTAAACTCGTCCCATTAGTTTTTCCCCATCTTTTGAATTCCCTTGTTATTTTCCTAATGAGGGGAAATTTAAAGTAATAAATAATTTGAGGGTTGGCATAGATACTGTATTTGATTACACTGGTGTCAGTTTTCATGCCTAGAGAATGTAGAGTGGCAACATCTGTTGGGGACAGGGTATCTAGCCTTAGGAGCTCACACTTTGCTGGGTTCATTTTTAATCCTGATACTTTGCCCCTATGTGCACAAAGACCTTTGGAAGGGTATCCCCCAGTCTGCAAATAAAGTCGTCTACCACTAGCTTTCCAACTGGAATCCCCTGTAATAAAGTAGACTTTCAAAGATTAGTTGCTAGGTGTTCAATGGCCAAATCAAATAGGAGAGGCTACAAGGGGCACCCATGACTTGTCCCTTTTTGAAGATCTCTACCCTGGGGTATATGTCGCAACCATGGGAGATTAGTTTAGGGCAGAAAGAAAGGTCCGTAACCTGCCTTGGATGCTGAATTTGTCAAGTACTAGATCCACCACTGCTAGCGGACATTGTTGAAAGCCTTTTTGGCATTTAGTGCCACAAGGGTTCTTTTACACCCCGGCAGTACCTGGGCTTTGACAATATCCAAAACTTTATGGATATTAGTAACGGCTGCTCAACCTTTAACAAATCCCACCTGGGTTGGTGTTATTAGTTTAGTCATTGCTTGTGAGAGACAACCCCCTAAGATTTTACCTATCTATTTAATGTCTTGATTAATAAGTTGGGAGGTATAATGCAGGTGTGGTCGGGTCTTTACCTTGCTTGTGTAGGACTTTAATGTGTGCGACTTTGGTCACTTTGGGTAGTGGAGAACCTCCTAATAAGGTGCTAAATTATAGGGCCAGGGGTCCTGACACCTGTTGTTTAACCAGTTCCCGCTCGTACACTGCCTTTTATCGTCCTAATTACCAAGCCAATTTGGCATTAAGACATGAAAAGGTGCGGGGAGCTTCTCCTTCTTTTCCTCCTCTCACTACCCACCACAAGAAATGGATAATGAGAGTGGAGAAGCGATATTAATCCCTTAGATACATCTTAGGTGTTTTGTACTAATAGTGCCCCTGATTTCCCCCCCCCCCTCCCCCAGCTGATATCCATTAAGGGCAGCCCAGGGTCTGATCAATGATCCTGGGTCTATCTAAGCCCACATACCTGGTAGAAGGGAGGATCTCATCTTATGCATCTGCATAGGCTGACATCTGTATACACTGCAATACATGTGCATTGTAGTGCATACTAATGAACCAGTGATCAGTGGTTTGCTGGTTCCCAGGTGGAACAATGCGAAAAGTTAAAAAAAAAAAAAAAAAAAAAAAAAAAAAAAGATTATTATGTAAAAAAATAAAATAAAACACAATACATATTTGGAAGCGCCACATCTATGACAGCTCATATAATAAAACTAAAACATTATTTAACCTGGACAGTGAATGTTGTGAAAAAAATAAAACAGAAAAAAAAAACGCCGGGAGTAATGATTTTTTGCCATCTTGCCTTGAACAAAATTATATCAAAACTATCAAAAAGTCATATGTACTCCAATATGGCACCAATAAAAAATTAAAGCACAGCTCATCCTGCAAAAAATAAGCCATCAACCAGCTCTGTGAACAGAAAAATATCGTTGATTATGTAGATAATCTGTTTTTCCTTAGTCCAAACAGAAGCACAATATGGGGTATCTCTTCCCCTGTGTGCTGGTAGGACAGGCGGAATTTTTAATTTACATAATTAATTAAGTGATACTCCCCTATAAGAGGCCAAGGAGATCTCCCCTCACTGTGTTAGTTATAAAGAATAAAAGAAAAAAAAACAACAATCCTTCCTAAAGGGGGGGGGGGGGGAGCTTGTGCTGCTGTTCGGACTAAGGGAAAACAGATTATCTACATAATCAACGATTCCCCTTACGTCCAACAGCAGCACAATATGGGGACGTAGCAAGTAGATCCACTAGGGAGGGTTCTCATTCACTACAGTACCGTATGAATGTCCAAAGGCAGTAGCCTCTGAACTATGGACATCTAACTGATAGTGTTTAACAAAGGTTAGTTGGTGGTGACCAAAAACGGCTGCAGAAACTGCTCAAAAAGCAAGACCGACTCTCAGCCCAGGAGGCCGACACAGCCCTTTGATAAACTTGGGCGTTAACCTGAGCAAAAGAAATTTAAATTAAGAGGATTTTTCATTCTTCTGACTGACTATGTACGCCTTAGATAAATTTTGGAGACACCATACTATATCCAGAGTATGGAATTTTCCCCCTTCCTTGGAGGAAGGAGATGGGAAAGAAAACTGGTAAGGAGACCACCTGGTTAATATTTGCTCGAGAGTGCACCTTAGGGTTAAACCTAGGAAGAAATCTGAGCTGGACCTTAATGAAAAAAATATATGGCTCTTCAAAAAAAAAAAAAAGCCTGCAACTCTCGTATTCTTTTAGCTGAGGGGATAGCTAGCAAAAAGGTGGATTCAATGGCGGGCCGCAAAGACCATAAAGAACTGTGGATAGATCCTAGAGTGGAACGGGAGCTGCAACCACTTACCTAAGTCTCATAGCACCCTTAAGAAATTCTGGGAATTAAGGGGTTCTGAGACAATCTTTTGCTTAAGCAGGTGGATAGGGCAGAAACCTGTACCTTCAGTGTGGGAGGAAAAAGACCCTTATCCAAGCGGTCCTGAAGAAAATTCTGAATCATTCTCGTAGAAGGATTCGAACTATTCACTTCCTGTCTGGAGAACCACTCCTTGAAGACAATACCTATCCTTAGGTATCTTTTATTGGTGGATTCTGCTCTTGCGCAGAAAAAAGGTCTTCAGGATGACTTCTGACAGTCCACTAAGGACTGAGCAACCTTCAGGCTGTCAGGTTGAATCTCCTCAGATCCTGGCACTTCTGAGTTCCTTGGGAAACCAGGTTCTGGATTGGGGGAAGCCTCTAATAGATCCCTCGACTCATGAGCATGAGTTGGGAACACCAAGCCTTTTTTGGTTATCACACAGGCTTGGTCCTGTCTGACTTTCATCAATACCCTTGTTATCATGGAAAGTGGAGGGAAGATGTATGCCAGCCTGAACCTCCAAGGGATGGACAGGGCATCCACTGCCAAAGGATAGTCCTCCTGATGCAGTGAGCAGAAAGTCTCTACCTTAGCATTGAGTCTGGTCACCATAAGGTCTACTTCTGGAAGACCCCACTTCAGGGTGATCTGGTGGAACACTCTTGATTGAGAGACCATTCTCCTGATACGGTAAGACCCCAACTCCACTGATCCGCTACTATGTTCAAGGAGCCCTTGAACTGCGGAGAGATGGGTCAGATCTTTCTCTGCCCAGGTGAAAATCAGACCTGCCTCCCTGAGGAGGGAGAATTATCTGATGCCTTCCTGTTTATTACAGTCACCATGTTGACCGGATCTTGACAGCTCTTCCTCTGAGAAGAGGAGAAGAATGGAGGAGAGCCAGGTAAATTGCTCTGAGTTCCCTCCAAATGGATGATGTCATCCTTTCTAGCCTGCTCCAGACTCCTTGTACGGTTTTCTCGTGCAGATGGGCTCCTCATCCTGAAAAGCATGCATCGATCTACAGGGTCCAAAGAGGTTGGACCGTGGACATCCGACTTTCAGGTGTATCACCAGTTGAGAGAAAGACGAGTTCTGGGAGAAAGTCTGATCCTCTTGTCAAGACTCAGAGGATTAAGATTTCAGACCCCTAGTACTTCCGACTGGAGGGGACGCATATGCTATAAAGTCCAAGGGACTGAATTGGCTAAGGCTGACATGAGGCCAGGACTCTCATAATTGTTCTGCTGAACATCCAACGCGTCTTGAGAAGATATTATTTATTATGGTAACCTGTATAGTGCCATCATATTCCGTAGCGCCTTCATGGACATTGACAGATATAGGGCACTGTCCCATATAGGACTTACAATCTACATTCCTTATCAGTATGTCTTATGAGTGTGGGAGGAATCCGGAGACCCCAGAGGAAACCCACGCAAACATGGGGAGAAAATACAGTCTCCTTGCAGATGCTGTCCTTGGCAGGATACGAACCCAAGGCTGCAGTGCTATCCACTGAGCCATTGTATCGGAAGTGCTCTGATTATCTTTCCTCTCCTTATAGGAGTTAAAGAAATTTCTAGGCAGACAGAGTCAGACTGAACCTTCTTCCGTGTGGAAGGAATCACCTCTGACTTCTCCCGGTTATTAGCCTGGATGCTGGAAAAAAGACACAGTTATCTACAGGTGCTGGAGCAGGATGGTTTCTGACTAGGCTTTTATTAGCCAGTCGTCCAAATATGGCACTATGAACAGACCTTGAAGTCTGAGTGCGGTTGTTACTGGAGCCACCACCTAGGTAAAGGTGTGGGGAGCCGAGGAAATGCCGAAGGGCAGGGCCACAACCTGGAAATGTCACCTGTGGGTGGCAATTGATACAGCAATTCTCAGATACCTTCTGTGAGGAGGATAACTGGAACTTGTAAGTACGCATCCTTTAGGTCGAGAGTGACAAGAACATTGCTTTGCAGAAAGGATGTGACCAATTTCCCAATGTCTCTTTGGAAATGCTCTTCCTTATGAAGAGACTTAGATATATTAGGACTATAACATATATTGGTAGGGGGAAGTCTGGCCCCTTTGCTCAGGTATTCCTGAATGGAATTTTCCAGTATAACCTGCTCCAGTGCAGGAAGAAAACGGGTTGCGAGAATCTGTCTTGTGGCAGGCAAAGAATTCGTCTGCATAACCCTGCTGTACTTATCTGCAAGACCAAAGTTCTTGTATCTTCTCCTGCCAGAAGGAGAGAAAAAATGGGAGAGACATCCCCCAACTGGAGTACTTGCCACCACAGGAGGCGAAAAGTTGGCGTCAAAGCCAGGCTTCTTTATGTCCCCATCCTTGGGGAACTTACGTCCAGCCCCTCTCGGCTGATATCTAGCACACCTCTGATATTGGAACGTAGATTGAGGCAGCTGCGCTCATAACTTCTGCCCCAGCCAGAAGGTCCTGCTTTCCCTTTAAAAGACTGCAGAAGGCACTTATCCTTTTAATCACAAGACCTTCCATGATGTCGTCCAGGCCTCTGCTAAAATGTTTACCCAACTCAAGGGTAGGGAGCATAAGTTATACTTAGTTGCATTGTCCACTTCCCGAGGTTTCAACCATAATGGCCTTCTAGCAGCTGTAGGAAAGGCCCTAGATTTGGCAGGCATCTTGACCTTGTATACAGAAACTTCTGCTAGATACTCTCTTATTCGCTACCTCATTGGAGGCGATGTCCACAAAAGCCTGAGCAGAGGCCGAGGATTAAGCCTTCCTAAGGGTACACTCCAAGCGACTATGTATAGAGAACTGGAGATTGCCTGTCAAAGCTTTATCCAGTGTCGCGTCCGCTTGGAAGGCCCTATGCCCTCTATAGGTGGAACTAGAGGCTTCCCCAAGTTCAACATCACGGTCGCTGACCAGATGGACTTCAGCAGCCTAGGCATCCTTACCAAGAGGCCTGCTGGGATTTAGCGAAATGTCTTCATCACACGAGTGCATCACATTGAGTATGTGAAATTCCTCTTCTGATGGAACTGACTGAGGATGTCTCTCAGTACGAAGCTTCTTCAGAAATCAAGTTCCGGATTTCTATCCTGCTCCTTGACCCACATAATTACGTCATGAATGGATGAATCCTCAGATGGGGTTCCACGGCATTGGTGAAAGCGAGTGTAATTGTAGCATCAGGCAGAGGGATGTTGCACTCTGTATAAGCAAAATGTTTCAGCTTAGAGGACCTATCCCTCATTAAGTCGCCACTGCCTCCGAAAGCAGTCAGAATAGTATCAAACAAAAATGTACAGCCTGTCAGAGAGACAAACTTAGGAAGAAGGTTTAAATAAGTAGGGAGAAGACCATACTTACCCATAAAACTTATATACACAACTTTTTAAGGGACCCTTAACAACAGTGTCTTTAATACCGCAAAGCGGTATTAAACTAGTCCGGCAGCGCAATCCAGCGCTACTGGGAGAAGGCTACAGAAGTGTAACAGAAAAAAGGGATCCAGGATAACAGGACCTGCAAAAGGGTTCCAGAACCTGAAGTGACAAAATCACTTCCCCAGGATTAAAAAACCTTTCTCTCCCTCTTCGCTTTAATTCCACTGCTATAGGAAGTGCGGTGTGTCTTTGTGGCAGACTGGAATAGAACCATAACTGCAATAGAAAGGCAGTGTAGGGAATTTGTGTCTGAGACGCTGTCATCAGTTGAAACTGAGCACAAACACCTGAAGCATAAGCTCTGCTGAAGAGCTCAATCAGGCCAGAAGCTGCATAGAGGTTTATTTTAACCCTGCAATACAGCCTCCAAGTTCAGAAACAGACACATACTGAATGCACAGCTTACCCAGCCACAAACATTTCACCTGAGATCAGACAAGGGTAGGCACACCCAGCCCAGAATGGCCACAGACAGAGAGCGCAGCAGGGAGAAACAAGGAAGCCTCAGGAGTAAAAAGCTCCCAAGGAAAAAGATGAACAGCTGAAAGAGGAGAAAAAACTTATAAAAAATGTAGTTAACCCCCAAATCCTTAGGAAAAAATGGGAAGACAAAGAGCCTCCCTCCACCTGTCCACCACACCGGACAGAAAAAAACACAGTGAGGGGAGGTCTCCTTGGCCTCTTATAGGGGAGTATCTCTTAATTAATTATTTAAATTAAAAATTCCGCCTGTCCTACCAGCACACAGGGGCAGAAATACCCCATATTGTGCTGCTGTTGGATGTAAGGGGAATAAATGTTACACCTCTCAAAACATGGCAATGCAAAAACAATAATTTTTTTCCCCAAATGGGTTTTTATTCTGCCAAAATTAGTGATGCATAAAAAATCTAAATTAGTTATTATCATAATTGCACAGACCCATAGAATAAAGGTAACACATTATGCTGTATGGTGAATGGCAAAAAAAAAATGAAAATGTGAAAAAACAATGCCAGAATTGATGTTATTTTTTTGTTTTTTTTTTTAATCCACCCAAAAAAGTTAATGACATGTAGTCAATAAGTTATAGGTACTCCAGACTGGTGTTATTACAAAGTGCATCTCATGCTGCAAAAAATCAAGCCCTCATATGGCTACATAAGCAAAATAGAAAAAAAAATACAGCTTGTACAATGCAACAACAAAACACCCCAATTCTCCACATCATTAGGGCAAAACTGACTGTGACCACAGATACGGTGGGGAAAAAAAGTATATAGTCAGCCATCAATTGTGCAAGTTCTCCCACTTAAAAAGATGAGGCCGGCCTGTAATTGACATCATAGGTAGACCTCAACTATGAGAGACAAAATGAGAAAACAAATCCAGAAAATCACATTGTCTGATTTTTAAAGAATTTATTTGCAATTATGGTGGAAAATAAGTATTTGGTCAATAACAAAAGTTATCTCAATACTTTGTTATATATCCTTTGTTTGCAATGACAGAGGTCAAACGTTTTCTGTAAGTCTTCACAAGGTTGGCACACACTGTTGCTGGTATGTTGGCCCATTCCTCCATGCAGATCTCCTCTAGAGCAGTGACGTTTTGGGGCTGTCGCTGGGCAACACGGACTTTCAACTCCCTCCAAAGGTTTTCTATGGGGTTGAGATCTGGAGACTGGCTAGGCCACTCCAGGACCTTGAAATGCTTCTTATGAAGCCACTCCTTCGTTGCCCTAGCGGTGTGCTTGGGATCATTGTCATGCTGAAAGACCCATCCATGTTTCATCTTCAGTGCCCTTGCTGATGGAAGGAGGTTTGCACTCAAAATCTCACGATACATGGCCCCATTCATTCTTTCATGTACACGGATCAGTTGTCCTGGTCCCTTTGCAGAGAAACAGCCCCAAAGCATGATGTTGCCACCCCCATGCTTCACAGTAGGTATGGTGTTCTTTGGATGCAACTCAGCATTCACTCTCCTCCAAACACGATGAGTTGTGTTTGTTTAAAACAGTTCTAATTTGGTTTCATCTGACCATATGAAATTCTCCCAATACTCCTCTGGAACATCCAAATGCTCTTTAGCAGACTTCAGACGGGCCCGGATATGTACTGGCTTAAGCAGGGGGACACGTCTGGCACTGCAGGATCTGAGTCCCTGGCGGCGTAGTGTGTTACTGACGGTAGCCTTTGTTACGTTAGTCCCAGCTTTCTGCAGGTCATTCACTAGGTCCCCCCATGTGGTTCTGGGATTTTTTCTCACCGTTCTTGTGATCAGTTTGACCCCACGGGGTGAGATCTTGCATGGAGCCCCTGATCGAGGGAGATTATCAGTGGTCTTGTTATTGCTCCCACAGTTGATTTCTTCACACCAATCTGCTTGCCTATTGCAGATTCAGTCTTCCCAGCGTGGTGCAGGTCTACAATTTTGTTTCTGGTGTCCTTCCACAGCTCTTTGATCTTCACCATAGTGGAGTTTGGAGTGTGACTGTTTGAGGTTGAGAACAGGTGTCTTTTATACTGATAACAATATCAAACAGGTGCCATTACTACAGGTAATGAGTGGAGTACAGAGGATCCTCTTAAAGAAGAAGTTACAGGTCTGTGAGAGCCAGAAATATTGCTTGTTTCTAGGTGACCAAATACTTATTTTCCACCATAATTTGCAAATAAAGTCTTTAAAATCAGACAATGTGATTTTCTGGATTTGTTTTCTCATTTTGTCTCTCATAGTTGAGGTCTACCTATGATGACAATTACAGGCCTCTCTCATCTTTTTAAGTGGGAGAACTTGCACAATTGGTGGCTGACAAAATACTTTTTTTTCCCCACTGTAAGTGATAGATAAGCAGTGAAAGCTTTAATCCTGGTAAATTTGCTAATGTTTATTTATCTGTTCACTGTACATTTGTTCTGCCCTGGGACTTGTAGTACCTCACCCTTGTTACACTGCTGTCAGTGACTGTTTATATCTGTAATGATGAATCATTGCAACAAATGTCCAGTGTAAAAGCATGAAATGATAAAACTCAACAGACCACACTGTAACTCAATGGGATCTGTTAGGTAAAGGTGTTGTCTGCCATGAGATGAAGCCAACACTATGTTTCGGTTTGCATTTATAACATAATCCATGATGCAGATGAGAACGGACCCTTAATTTGTGTTTTTTTGGGTACAAAGTTTGTTACAAAGTATATTGAGACTACAATTAATGTTGCATATGTATGATAATAGTATTGATGTATACATCCAACCAGTCATTACAGTACTGTAGGAGTAAGGGCTAGGTTCACACTGTGTTCACACAGTTTCTTGTTCTGACAGAATGACAAACGCCGCTGCCTCAGTTTGCCTCCGCGAAAATTCACTGCAGTGTTAAAAAGATCGAAACTTTCTTTGTTCACTCTACTCAGAAAGAGCAGATATGATGTTTTTATGAATTGCAGCACTCACTGGATCTAACTGATTGGGCCTCTTACCATGATTGACAGGAGGCTTGCTTAGACTCTGTTGCTCAAGGGCCCGCCAAAACCTGGAGCCAGCCCTGGCCATCATGTACCCATACAACAGTGTAGAACCACATATGGGATATTGCCGTCTTCAGGAGAAATTGAGTAACAAACTAAGTATGCATGTATGCATTGGAAATCAAGTCATTTTTATGTCCCAATGTTAATAAAATCTGTGAAACAGCTGTGAGGTCAAAATGCTCACTACATCCCTCCATAAATTGATTGAGGTAAGTATTTTCCATTTTGGGGGGTTTCCATTGCACTGAAACTTTTGGAGCTCTGCAAAATGAGACATGGCACCTAAAAATTAATCCAGCAAGATCTGCTCTTTAAAAGCCCAATGGTGCTCCTACCATTTGGGTCCACTACTGTGTGTCCAAACATGAGTTTACATCCACATGTTGAGTATTTCTGTGATGGGGAGAAATTACATAACATATATGAATGTGTAAATTTTAGGGCTAAATGAAAGTATTATAAAAAAATAAATAAATAAAATGTCTAATTGTTTTTATTCCTGCGAAATGGTTAAAGGGATAACAAATTTCCCAAATGTGGTTTTGAATCCTTTGAGGGGTGCAGTTTTGAAAATGGGATGATTCATGGGGGATTTCTAATATACATGCCTTTAAAATACCCTTCATAACTGAAGTTGTCACTACAAAATGTGTTTCGGATACTTTCTTACAAATTTGTTTAATTGTAAACCTTCTAACATCCAAAATGAATTGGAGGGCAATTAAATGATGATGCCGATATAAAAGCAGAGATGTAGTAGATAATAGTTATTAATGTATTTAGGTGGTATGACTATCTTTCTGAAAATTTGGGAAATTTTTTT
Organism: Leptodactylus fallax; assembly: GCA_947044405.1. Taxonomy (NCBI): domain Eukaryota; kingdom Metazoa; phylum Chordata; class Amphibia; order Anura; family Leptodactylidae; genus Leptodactylus; species Leptodactylus fallax. The sequence continues at coordinate 6,088,898 of CAMRHE010000098.1, read as the reverse complement.
CTAAATCTACCCCAAATTTCCCATTATTTCATAAATAAATGCAAAAAATATTGACCAAACTTTATGACTAACATGAAGTACAATATGTGATGAAAAAACAAAATCACTTGGATAAGTTAAAGTCTCAAAGTTATTACCGCATAAAGTGACAAATGTCAGTTTTCAAAATGGGGCCTGGTCTTTAAGGTGTTTTACGCTGGGGTTAAGTATCTTAAAACATTCTGCAGTACACCCATTGGGTCTGGGGTCATTGTTATGGTGCAATGACCCAAATACTGTTGCTACCTCCTTTTCAGAGACATCTGCATGGTGGAGGGACAGGTACTATTCGGCTATGGCTGGCAACTTTAAGGGTTGGAGATACTCTTGTCCCTTCATCCTGACATATGGACCTGCTTTGCTGTATAGCTTCCTGTAATATTGTTGAAAAACTTTAAGTATTGTAACCTCTTGTAACCATCTGAAAGCATGGTCTGAGATAATAACTTGTTCTATCTCTGAGCCCTCAGCACAATGTAACTGCGAGTGGCCCACCAATATATACTTGATTGTCGACCGGGACTGACAAGTATAGGAGTAAAGAGTGAATTTTCTGATATCTGAACCATATGTCTATTAGATCTGTGTCTGAGGCTAGGTTATGGAGGATGGTGTCAGTATAGTGAGATTTGGGAGCTCTACCGCTTGCCCTTCATGTCTTCCATAGTAGCCATGATCAGATTAAGATCACCAGTTACAATTTTATTTTTGGCTGATTCCAATGGAATGGAATGTTTTTGATTTACTATTGGGTCTGTAAATGATATTTAATTCCCCAAGTGGTGTTCCATACATCCCTCTTTGTCCGCTGAGTGGGACTTCAGTCCTGTCCAGGGTATATAGACAGTCGCATGAACATACAATATTACCTCTGACATGGCAGTTGTTAGTTCTCATAATGTTTATAACAAACCTGAAACGCATAAGCTGTACTGCTTTTGACTATGTCATGTCCATGTTTCATGTAATACAAAAAAGCTTACAAGTTCTTTTATTTGCTGCTAGAGCCTTTGTTTTTCTACAGTTATTATTATCATTATTTATTTATAGAGTACCATTAATTCCATCATGCTGTACATTTGAAGGTTCACATACAGTACAAAGTATACAGTTGTTACTAGTGTATTTTTATTATTTTCCAACAATTTATTAAGTCTTTATGTAAAACAATATTTGTGTCCCTATGCAGTCACCAACATGGATAACTTCTTTTTAGTTTTTTTTACCTATTTTATCTTCTACTTGTGTATATCTACTTTCTTCAGTTCATTTTTATGCAAATAAGCCCTACTACAGGGTTATTTTTTATTTAATGTTTAATGAAAAGGATATTAAAGTAAATCTTATGATAGAAATACTGACACTAGCTATGCTGAATATTTTTCTTAGGATGTGTTTAAAAAGGATCTTTCATGTCCTCATGAATGTGCAGTTTTATTTACCGCTAGAAAGTGCACTGAATTCAGTGCACCGTCGGCTTTCCCATTATGTGCCCCGGTGGTGGAGATATTGGTGCTGTCAATTTCGAGGGGGGGGGGGGGAACTAATGTCCCATTAGTGTTCCCAAAGTATAATGCTCCTTAATGCCCATGCTCACAGTATAATGCTTCATAATGCCCCCACCCACAGTATAATGCGTCTTAGTGTCCCCACCCATTGTATAATGCTCCTAAATGCCCCCACCCACAGTATAATACTCCTTAATGCCCACACCCACAGAATAATGTTCCTTAGTGCCTCATCCATATTGTAATGCATCTTAGTGCCTCCCACAGTATAATGCCCCAGCGCCCCCCACAGTATAATGCTCCTCATTGCCACCACCCACTATATAATTTTCTTTAATGCCCCACCCACAGTATAATACTCCTTAATGCCCCCATCCACAGTATAATGTTCTTTAGTGCCCCCACCCACATTGTAATGCTCCTTAATGCCCCCACTCACAGTATGCTTCTTAATGTCTCCACACACAGTATAATGCTCCTTAATGCCCCCACCCACAATATAATACTCCTGAATGCTCCCACCCACAGTATTATACTCCTTAATGCCCCCAACCACTGTATAATGCTCCTTAGTGCCCCCAACCACCTTATAATGCTCTTTAATGTGCCCACCCACAGTATAATGTTCCTTAATGCCTCCACCCACAATATAATGATCCTTAATGCCCCCACCCACAGTATAATGCATCCTAGTGCCCCAACCTACAGTATAATGCCCGTAAGTGCCCCCACCCACAGTATAATGCTCCTTAGTGCCTGCACCTATAATACAATGCTCCTTAAAGCTCCCACCCAAATATAATGCTCTTTAGTGCCCCCAACTACAGTATAATCTCCTTAGTTCCTCTACTCACAGTATAATGCTCCTTAGTGCCCCCACCTACAGTATAATGCTCCTTAGTGCCCCCCACACAGTATAATGTCACGTTAGTGCCTGCTGTACACAGTATACCACTTTAGTTACCCCCGCACAGTATAATGCCATGTTAATGCCCCCTGCACACAGTATAACGCCACATTAGGAAATATTTTTCCTAATTTTTCATGTCTAAACATGGAGATGGGGTGCGTCTTATAGGCAGACATGTTTTTTTGTCCAAAAAATACCGTAAATACTGCTGCTGTTCAGCTTGGACCTTTACTTGATAATGGAAACCGGTCAACAGACCTTAACAAAAAGTAGTTGAGTTCCCCTGGCCTAAGGATTAAGAATATCACTGAAACTCATTAAATTTACAACATACAATCAATATAAATATTTATTTAACTCAACATAAAATATGTAAAATTAAAAATATTTTTGTAAAAAGGCAAAACATTTTTTTTTTTAAATAACCTTGTGGAATAAACCATCTCTGATTACATTCATGTAACAATCTGCCCATTGCCATTTTAATACGCAATTTCAGCACAATACGAAATGACATTAAAAATACATCAGGAATACCTAGGAATGTAAAGTGTTTGTTTCCAAGTCTTTATACATCAAGAAGTGTCTGATTTAGGAAAAACATTTTTGAATAATTGAAGTTTATGCAGAGGGCCATTCTTACAAGATCAAATCAACATTTGTTAAAATGTATTGAATTTAAAGTTACAGCTTTTGTATGTGCATTGGTCACGGTAAAATTATTACTGCAACTATAACTAAACTCCCAGTGATTCTCTATGGAAAAAATTGTGTTTGACTTGCAACAATTGTTTTTTTTCTTTCAATTCTTTTCCATAGGCTAACATTGTGGTTTTACTATGGTCTTGGTAACGCAGAATTTTATGACTGATACTCAGCCAAGTCAAATAGGACATGTTTTTTTGATGGTGTGAATAGCCCCATTTGTAACATTCATGTGAATGAGTCCTTAGAGTTGTTGCCTAAATCTGTATTTGTAGGTATTTTTTGCCAGTGTCTTTTTTCCGGGACTAAGAAAATGTGACTAAAGGCAGGAAATTTTTGTCATATGAATGAATAAACATAACTGTGCGCATTTATGTGTGTTTGGACCTTTTTTAATATTCCTCATATTTTCAGGCTCATGCAATACTTTCTGGTTTCCAATTCCTGGCTGTGGAAGTGTCAGTGCTTTTCCAGGAAGCCCCTCCCAGTATCTGACTACGGCACCTCCTAGTAGTTTTTCATTCATGCCTAGTATACTTACTTAAGTATGTGTATATATTTACATACATATAATATATATATATATATATATATATATATATATATACACACACATTAAATAGTTACATATATATGCATACAACTATATACAGTGCACACACACATATATACAGTATATATATATATATATATATATATATATACATACACTCGTGAATCTCTGTGTTTATATATACATATATTAATATATATGTATATATATTGATTGAGAATGATTGAGAATGTCTCTAAAGCATAATCACACAGTATGGTCTCATGATACAACACTTTCCAGTATGGCTGTGTTCACAAGGTGTGGTTTTGCTCAAAAAAACACGTGTGTTATTATGAGAAAACCAAATGCATTTAAAAAAAAAAAATGCATGTGGCTTTTGAATCCCACACATGCTTTTTAAAACATGCAGTTTTCCCTCATGCTCATCTCATTCACTCTTCCTATGCATCTACCATGCTGCCAGCCCATCTGTGTTCATAAAACCCTCTGACCATTCACAGAAGAATGTCTGTCTGATGGAGACAGGGGAGAGACTAGAATTGTTAAAAATAAATAAAAAAAATGTGCGTCTACCTTTCTGCTTCTGCTGCCTCTAATCACTGTCGTGAACCAGGTGCTGGCTTGTCTGGTGATCAAGACCAGCCCCCACTTCCTCGTGGCTGCTCTGGCAGTCGATAAAGTTTAGACAAATGCTTGTTTCATCAGCGATGGCATCACCCTCATGGTGGGTGTGGCTAACACCTAAAGTCATGTGCACAATGAATGGCATATGATCAGGACCAGTAAGGAAGTGATTGCAACAGAGATTATATTGGTCACACATTTCTGCAAAAGAGTAGGCTATTTTTATTTGGTCTCACTTAGAAAAATTCATTTTACCACATTTTTTTTTCTATCTGTAAAAAAAAAAAAAATCTCAGAAAACTCATTTAAGTTTGCAGCTCTACAACCTTTACTAAAGACAAATATAATTAATACAATAGTATTTGGAAGGTAGATTTTTTTGTCAGACTGCAGCTGTCACTGTGTAGTTGTATGAGAATGTATTTTCCTTATGAACATTTTTCTAGAAGCTCAGATGCTTCTTACCTTCTCTATAGATTACAGTGGGGAAAAAAAGTATTTAGTCAGCCACCAATTGTGCAAGTTCTCCCACTTAAAAAGATGAGAGAGGCCTGTAATTGACATCATAGATAGACCTCAACTATGAGAGACAAAATGAGAAAACATCTAGAAAATCACATTGTCTGATTTTTTAAGAATTTATTTGCAAATTATGGTGGAAAATAAGTATTTGGTCAATAACAAAAGATCATATCAATACTTTGTTATATATCCTTTGTTGGCAATGACATAGGTCAAAGTTTTCTGTAAGTCTTCACAAGGTTGGCACACACTGTTGCTGGTATGTTGGCCCATTCCTCCATGCAGATCTCCTCTAGAGTAGTGATGTTTTGGGGCTTTCCCTGGGCAACACAGACTTTCAACTCCCTCCAAAGGTTTTCTATGGGGTTGAGATCTGGAGAATGGCTAGGCCACTCCAGGACCTTGAAATGCTTCTTACGAAGACACTCCTTCGTTGACCTGGCGGTGTGCTTGGGCTCATTGTCATGCTGAAAGACCCAGCCTTGTTTCATCTTCAGTGCCTTTGCTGATACATGGCCCCTTTCATTCTTTCATGTACACGGATCAGTCGTCCTGGTCCCTTTGCAGAGAAACAGCCCCAAAGCATGATGTTGCCACCCCCATGCTTCACAGTAGGTATGGTGTTCTTTGGATGCAACTGAGCATTCACTCTCCTCCAAACACGACGAGTTGTGTTTCTACCAAACAGTTCTACTTTGGTTTCATCTGACCATATGACATTCTCCCAATACTCTTCTGGAACATCCAAATGCTCTCTAGCAAACTTCAGACGGGCCAGGATATGAACTGGCTTAAGCAGGGGGACACGTCTGGCATTGCAGGATCTGAGTCCCTGGCGGTGTAGTGTGTTACTGACGGTAGCCTTTGTTACGTTAGTCCCAGCTTTCTGCAGGTCATTCACTAGGTCCCCCTGTGTGGTTCTGAGATTTTTGTTCACCGTTCTTGGGATCACGAGGTAAGATCTTGCGTGGAGCCCCTCATCGAGGGAGATTATCAGTGGTCTTGTATGTCTTCCATTTTCTAATTATTGCTCCCACAGTTGATTTCTTCACACCAAGCTGCTTGCCTATTGCAGATTCAGTCTTCCCAGCCTGGTGCAGGTCTACAATTTTGTTTCTGGTGTCCTTCCACAGCTCTTTGGTCTTCACCATAGTGGAGTTTGGAGTGTGACTGTTTGAGGTTGTGGACAGGTGTCTTTTATACTGATAACAGTTTCAAACAGGTGCCATTACTACAGGTAATGAGTGGAGGACAAAGGAGTCTCTTAAAAAAGAAGTTACAGGTCTGTGAGAGCCAGAAATCCTGCTTGTTTGTAGGTGACCAAATACTTATTTTCCACCATAATTTGCAAATAAATTCTTAACAAATCAGACAATGTGATTTTCAAGATATGTTTTCTCATTTTGTCTCTCATAGTTGAGGTCTACCTATGATGTCAATTACAGGCCTTTCACCTTTCACTACCTCAACCAACTCCAGTTCTTAGCATCTGTTAATAGGCGCAAATCCACTGATATTGATGCAGTTGGAATTTTTTTAGCCCTCACTGTTCCCGAGCAATCAATGCTATTAGTTTTGGTGCCTGATATGTTATTTAGGCTCTGTACTGTCAGGAGGGCGGTGTCAGATAGGAGTAGGCAAGGGAGGGATTCTGAGCTCTGACGCTGGCTGCCTCTGATTGGAGTTCTGAATCACACACCCCTGCCTGACACTGCCCCTCTGACATTACAGAGCTTAAATAGCACATCAGGCACCAAAACTAACTGCACTTGTTGCTCTGGAATGGTGAAGGCTAGAGAGAAAATTCCAACTGTGCTGTAATCAGTGGAGCAGAGTCTATTAACATGCTAAACACTTGAATTGGTGGAGATAGTGAAAGGTACTCTTTAATATGTCTTAATATACTATTATTCTTTTTATCTTCTTACTTTTCCTTCCAGTATATACTATTGTGAACCATTTTCCAAGTGGTAAAGCATGTGGTTGCAAAATTTAGATATACATTACAAAAGCCATAACTTGACATTTATATCCCCTTTTAACCCCTTAGTGACCGGCCTGCTTTAGGCCTTGATGACTAAACCATTTTTTGCATTTTTTCATTGTCACATACCAAGCCATATAGCTGTTTTATTTTCCTTCAATGTATGGCAGTTGTTTTTTGCAGGACAAGTGGTAGTGTTTAAAGGCACTATATTGGGGTATACCTCATTGATTAACTTTTATTAAATCTTTCTGGGAAGGAATAGAAAAAATTACAATTTTGCTATTGCCTTTTTATGCTATAAATTTTACATCATTCACCATAAATTTTTTTGTGGGAGGACCTGATGATTTTATTGATGTCATTTTGTGAAACATAATACCTTTTAATCACTTTTTATAACGTTTATTTTCGGTGAGCAATAGACAAAAAACAGCAATAATGTTTTTAGAATTTTTTTTATGCCGTTCAGAATGTGGGTAAAATAACATTACAATTGTATTCCTTGGGTCCTTACAAAGGTGGAAATACCCAATATGTGTGTTATGTTTTTATTTTTTTATTATTTATTAAACATTTTGGGATGGGGGAATTAATGTGTTGTTATGGGTTTAGTGTGGGTTTGTTTTGTAACTTTTTTAACACTATTTTTTAGTCATTCATGAGTTTCATGAGTACATTTCTGTGAGTACATAGCCTGGTACCCGCATCTGACAGTACAGGAGACCCTACATTTTTCTGCCACAAATGATGTAGAAAGTTAATGACTGATGTAGAAAGTATTTTTGTTGGTCACTATGTATATGCTGTAAACACTTAATATTGCTTGATATACTATTATATATACTATCTTTTTACTTTTCCTTCCAGTAGATACTGTTGTGAACTATTTTCCAAGTGATAAAGCATGTGGTTACAAAATTTATATATACATTACAAGGGCCAAAACTGAACCATTACACCCCCTTTTAATAAAAAGGTAAACACATTAATTACACAAATTTCTCAAATAGGTTAAATGAAAACAACACACAACCAGGTTTTTGCATATCTTTGGCCATGTACTGAACGTGCATGGGTATATAGTAAATGAATAGCTAAATTCTAAAGGTGTGAACAGCTTCATGTAAAAACATGAGCTTAATACGTGCCATAATGTTTTGATGTTTTGTAATGATCTCATTCATAACCATGGCACGCAATACTTCAAATGAATGAAGAGAAATGTCAGGCATATTGGTGTACAGTTGTACTAAAAATTACTGAGGATCTCCTAATAAATAGAACCATAATACAATATATTTTCTAAAAAATATTTAAAATAAAAGATATTATTATCAACAAAATGTACAAATGGTCTTTATATGTTCCATGTTGCTGGTGGTTTTCTAGGCCCCTTTGGCTTTGCAAATCGATTCCCAAATCCTGAAAATGGTGAAGAGTAGTATTAGAACACAATAATTATGGAACTAGGAAATAAGTCCAATGTCCGTTATACTCCTTGTCATTCTCACAGAGAATAAGGGAATTGTTTTCAGGTTCCTCACATTAAGATGGAGTTTTAACTGTCTCTTTGCTAATAAAATAGTGTCTCTGCATTGTAAGTCAGAAAATCACTGTTTTGGTAGCCATCTGTGGCATAACTAAAGTCTTGTGGGCCTCAATGCATACTTTTGTCCAGGGCTTCCTACCCCCCTCACTACATGAGATCAAATACTTGAAAGGGATACAACTATAGTACCCACAACTGCAGTTATTAAGAATATGTTTAGTGAGCAGCACAGTGCCCGGCATGTAAACAATACAGGGAGCTGCGTGCTGTGGGAAACAGCTGATCTGCAGGATCCTAACATGCTAAGAGATCTATGGGATTAGTGGGAGTCCAACACTAGGGGCCCCTGCTGATCAACTGTTAGAAGATACTGTGGTGCTATTGCGAACACTGTGACGCCACTATTTAAATTGTACAGTATCTATTTTATAATCACCATGCAATGTTATTACAGCCTGTAATAATAGTGCACGGCTTCTATAAAACAGATGGCGTGTGATTTGTATAATGAAGGAGCCACACACAGTGTAATATGCTCCACAGTGGCCCCCACACAGTATTATATGCTCCATAATGGCCCCTGCAGAGTACAATATGAGCCACAGTGGCCCCCACACAATATAATATGCTCCACAGTGACCCCCAACACTGTATAATATGCTCCACAGTGGCCCCCACACAGAATTTTATACTCCACAGTGGCCACCACACAGTATAATATGATCCACAGTGACCCCTCACACAGTGTAATATGCTCCACAGTGACCCCCACACAGTATAATATGCTTCACAGTGGCCCCCACACAGTATATGTTCTCCACAGTGGACCCACACAGTCTAAAATGTTCAAAAGAGCCCCCCTAGAGCCGCTTCAGGTGAACCCCACGAAATTTGACAAATATTCGTGAGGTTCGGCCCTCCGCTTTGGTGCTATAAATATACACTGGGTTCTCCTCAGACCCCAGAGTATAATAAGTAGAGGTCCAGGGGAAGTGAATAAAAATAACAAACACATACTCACCTTCCCTCACCTCTCCTGACATACTCGCTCCATTCAGCTGTTTCAGCATCTTCTTCAGTTCTCATCTGCTTGTGACTGAGTTGACGTTCCCCAGGCGTCACTGCTGGGGCCTATGATTTGGCCTCAGCTGTCACGTGGGGCATGTTGACGTCATTACAGGCCAGAAGAGCCCCGGAGAGGATGCTGTGGAGTGTCAGAAGCCAATGAGAGGTGAGTATGAGTATTTCTTATTTTTAGTCACCTTCCCTGGGCACGCATCTGTTGGATGCGACATGCCGGGCTCCTTTCCATTAACAATATGTATAGTAGTCAAGGAACCAGACTTTCCCCGTCTGCTTTCATGGTGGTCCGGGGCCCCTGCCATCCCCAGGTGGTTGCAGGCCCCGTACCCCTCCGGACCCAGTCACTGTCTCACCCCCTGCGACCGCGATTGTTACTCCACTGGTAGCCATGCTTTGTTCTGAGCATGTACCAGGCAGACAATTAAAGGGGCATCCCAGTCACAACTTGCAGATGAAGGGGGTTACATACATTGCAACTAATGAACATGACTGTAGTCCCTTGTAGGGTACGAGATATGAATAATGTGGTATCTTTTAATTTTTTTTTTTTTTTTTGCATAAAGAAAGTCTCTGAATCACTCCCACCTTTTCTCAAAATTTATGTTAAATCATAAATTGGCTCATTCTCCAAAGTTTTTATATCACATAGGCCAAAGAGATTTCTCTTTGTCTAAAATGTGATATATCTGATGTGGACCTTATACACCTTGACTAGCACTGTCCAAAGTTACCTTTACCCAGGTATTTGATTTTTTAAAGAACCACTCTTTTTTCTATCATTATGTACCTGCTTCCCCAATATATAATTGAGAAAATATTACTTTATTTAATTATTCCTCTCTATCTGAATACTTTTCTTCAGTTGGGTTATGTGATGTCTCTCTGACTTGGCTTTCCACAGGGGAAGAGAGAAACTTCTGTCGTTAACTACTGATGAGCAGACAGTTCCTGTCATATGGTTCTAATGAAGACACTTATAGCTCAGCATCCATAACTACATACTTAATAGTCTCTTAGATTATTTAGAAAAATATAGTGAGAAGGATAATTGCACTGTTTCCAACAGGTAGATATAGTAAGTCTTTAACTTTCTATGTGATGCTTTGCTGATGCATCATGGGATTGATAGCAGAGCATAAAGGAAGAGAAATATATAAGCCAAGATGGTGATTGATCAGGAGCTGAGAAAAAGTTTCACTGAATGGATAAGGGTGCAGTATATATTAAAGAAGTCTGGAGTGTGACAGTCAATAAGGTAAAGGGTTTGATAGGTGAAGAGATGGAAAAATAAGTGTTAGTTGTTGGAGTGCATCTTTGAATAGTATCTTTAGAGGGATTTTTTCCACCAAAGACACTTATCCTTTGGATAGGGGAAAAGTGTCAGGTCACTGTGGTTCTCACCTCCAGTGATCAGGAGATTAGGAGACCAAAAGATCCCATCCATGTCCCATGTGAATGAAACTCTGGTAATCTTCGATAGAAGTGAAAGGAGGAATGGTCACACAAGTGCCCTAGTGCTTCTTTCACATGGAGCATTGAGGGGAAATTTTGGTGATACTAGTTGTTGGACTTGCCGAGATCTGACACTTATTCCCTACACATAATGGAAAGGTTAGGTGTAATAGGTTCTCTTGTTTATTTGACAGTTTTGGAAATTACAGCATTTCCGCTGCAGGTATTTTTCTGCAATGTGTGGATGGAATTCGCTACTTTGCAGGGACTGCAAATCACTGCAGTTTTTGCTGCCGCGTTTACGCCACTTGGGACTTCAGCCTTACAGACACTGTTGTGAGTTTTACCTACTGAGAAATATGAAGATGCTGAGATTGGAGGTTAGCATTGTTGCTTTGCAGCACTGGGGTCTTTTTTTCAAATCTGCAACATACTAATAGATTAAATGGCGCTCTATGAAATTGGCCCAGTGTGTGTGCCTATCATATAAAAAATTTGAGGGTCAAATACAGCTGACAATTTCTGTACTGGGCTGCAGAATATGTTAATGCTATATTAATTAGGAAGAAATATAAACAAATACTAAAAAAAAGTTTAAAAAATTACCAAAATGTAAAAATGAGAGGGGACTACTTGATTGAGAAGATCCAGATTCAGCTTTTGCCAGACTGCAAACATCTATTAAAAGAACACAAATATTTGACTTCTAACTTACAGAGATAGAAATCATCTTTAACAGCAGTTTATTGTGTATTATTAGTCCTATAAACAACAGGCCATTAAGGTTATAGTGTGTTTCAATTGTGCATTTAGTTTATTTGTCTGCTATAAATGTTCTTTCACATAAACACACAAATCTACAGTATAATACACAGCAATCTAAATTCATTTGAAAAGTATGTCTGTTTTTAATAATGGCAGCAATTATATTGGTATATGCAGGCAACTGCAAAGAGCACATTACTGGAGAGGTGCCCTCTAGTTGATGGTGAGATGCAGCAGGGAGGTAGCTTAGAAAACAGCATATTCTTCACAGTCCCTTATATAGCTGCACCAGTCTCTGGTTTAAGACAATTAACTCTCTTTGTGCTACTGAGTTCAAGAGACAAACTTTAAGATTGCCCAGGTCTCACAATATTCTGGCAAGTGAGTGCTATAGTAAAAAAAAAAAAAGATTGAGAAGCTATGCTGTAGGGGAAAACATTGAGACCATTCTGCCTTCAGTTACACCATCCCCTGACGAAGGCGCAGCCAAAGCATGCGTTGGGTGTTTACTAACAGCACACTTATGGACATGTTTCCATTACTGGGCTATATGAATTGATGTTTGTTATGTACTCTTTATGCCTGTTACATTTAATTTCTCAGTAATAGTTATACAAATTACTATTGTATCCATCTGCCTGGTAAAAATAATTCAAGGCACACTCATGGTTTAAACATCTATTGATTATTAACCTTTGTGGGAATAATATCACTAGAGATTTTAACTGTAAGTGATTATAGGATCGATTTGATATGCCTTCTATTTTGGTGTATACATGAAATTTGGATGTAACTGCATGTCCATGGTTGCACTGTGAACTAAATTCCTGGCATAGACACTAGGTCTTTTAACATCACTATGATGATATATTAGATACGTCGCCATATATATATATATATATATATATAAATATATATATATATATATACAGTTGTTGCTCTTTATATCATACCCTTTGCTATTTCGGACCTATATGACACTAGGGTCCTCTTTTAAATTTACTACCTCCATCTTATGTCTGACACCTATATGTTTGTGTACTGCTTGTTTTTTGTCTTATATACTATTATGTATTTAGAATTTTAATGGATGTATAACGAACATTATTACTTTTTAAAATCATTGTCGTGACTTTGAGTACCGTACCCATTATTTTTCTTTTGGTTAGGTATTTCTAGGTATTGGGGTTATGGTACGATGGAGTAAGGGCATTTATAACAGTATTAGAGGGCAGTACATTTCTGGACCCCTCAATATGTATTGTGCTATGGTTTTGATGCTCCATTTATGACATGGATAATTGATGTTACTTTAAGGGAGAACCAACTGCCGTGAACCCCATTCCAGTCCTAGCAGATCTTGAGTATGCAGAAATATTATGTTTTCAAAATATCTACACTTTATCTATGTTTATTACTAAAATTTTAATTAAAATACCTTTAACTTTTTAAATGTAGACTTACTTTTTTTCACGTTTCTTAATATTTTCAGGCTCTGTAAATTGAGAAAAAGTTGAACATAAACATACAAAAATATTCTTATAATCATAATTACAGATGACAGACATATTTTGCATTTCTTTTTTGACATGAATGTTTTAAATGTTGGTTCATCGCCATATCTAGTCTAAATCTCTGGCTGTGTTTGTTTGCATGCTCATGGTTAATTAAATTAGAAAATAGTTGGAAATTCATATGTGGGTGCAGAATGTTTTCTACGTATGTGGGTTGTCCATCCACATACATTTATGTTTCATATGGCTTACAAGGCTATAAAATAGAATTAAAAAGAAAATATAGTAATACCATAACAATCCCCAACACTCCTGACTTAACACTTTTTGGTTTCGACTGCTGCGATGACATGCCAACAGAACATGTGACTTTTGCAGCAAATAGTCAGGAAGGGAATACTCAGTGGCTTTCAGGACATTAATTTTGCTTAAAAATAGTGAATATTTTGACGCCCATAGTTTTTTGCAGGAATTAATGCAAAGCAGAACATTTTTTTTTTCAATTTCCTGCACATAACTGTAATTTCAAAAGTACACCCCAAAACATATCACACAGTTTTTTTCTGTGTTTAGAAATATCCCCATTGTGGCCCTAATCCTATATCTGGACATATGGTAGGGCCAGAAAGAAAGGGAGCACCCAGTGGCTTTCAGGACACAAATTTTGCTTGAAAATGTTTTAGGTCTCATTGCACATTTGAAGAGGCAGTGAGTTTGCTAACATGATAGAAAACCCCTTTAAATGCACACATTTTGAAAATTAGACCTCTTAGGCCACACGCAATCCAAACCAGAAAATCTAGCCTGTACATTGGCCAGATTTCAATATCCGAACCCAGTCAGGAGTCTCTACCTTCCTGCTGCTCTACTGCTCTACAGTACATGACACTGATAATGAACACTGGATAGAATACTATGATGCAAGGAGTTCCATGTTCTCACTAGGTTCGGAACAAGAAATCTGGCTAACGTATGGATAAGTTTTTCTGAAACGGATTGCTCTGTATGCTTGTCAGGAATCTCAGTCTTGCTACTATTGCTTTAAGGTTACCGTTCTGACCTCGGAAGCTTCTGCATTGTCAGAGTTCTTTTAGGTTCATTCAGTTAACAGCTGGTTAGCTATATTGAAACTTCCTTCCTACTCAGACAGGTGCCTGCAATTGGTTTACCTTGATTACCTGGCTTTCATACCGGATTCTGATTCTGACGTGATCTTTAGGAACCGACCCTTAGCTTGATACTGGAAAACTGCTTGTCTCCTGACTCTGGCTCAGCCATTTCCTAAACTGATTACTGGCATGGACATTTACTTTCCTGATTTATCCTCCTGATTCTGATCTGCCTTGTAAGTTTATCATGGGTTCTACTTTGATTTCTGATAGTGGAGCATTTATTTCTCGTACGGTTACTGTGGCGATAACTTGGACCCCAAATTCAGTAAAGTCCATCTGGCTTCATGACTGGTACTGATGAAACTGTTTGGGTGTCTGGGTCCTAACTCTCAGGATTTAAAAAGCTAGTTCTATTGCTCTCGTTATCATCTAGATCCTGCTATTTTCTGATGTTTGCTACAGGGACTCTACTATAAGAGTGTCCTGAGCCTGAAGGTATTCATCGAGGGGTATAGTGAGTATTTTCACTCCATAGTTTTTAGCAGGAAATGACACAATACAAAAGAAAAAAAAAAAAGAACTATTTAACTTTTTACTCAAATGTGTCATTTTAAAGGCAGGTTTCTTTGTACAGCATACATGAAAATGAAAAACCACACATTAGAATTTATCATCCTGTTTCTCCTATGTTCAGAAATATCTGGACACATGGTAAGTAATATGCGGACACCACTGAGAGCACCACTGCAGCAAGTGATCTGCTTCAGCAGTCACATGTCCTAATGATACATAAATGCTGGAATCAATGGAACAGACACCAGTGGGAAACCAAAGAAGTGTCAGTGCAGGAGCGGCAATGGTTTTGTAATGCAATAAATCCATTTATTTTGACAATGACCTGGTACTAACTAAGCCTTGTACTGGCTTACATTCTGACAAAAAATTTTCATTAATTCTGGTTCATATCTATCATGTTATGCATTCATCAGACATGTTAATAAAACATGGCATCTCTTACTGTATGAAGCTACTGTATATCCCAGCACCATCATACCGGATTGTTGCACCCATCTCTAAATGAGTTATTTAGTGGCCCATAAAACAAATGGTTGAAACTAGTGCCAAACCCTTATATTGAAACAGCCCTATATTAGACAAAAAAAAAAAAATTCTGGACTATTATGCATAGATATGCAATTGATCAATGTTAGTCTTGTATGTTACAGACTTTTTTAAGTGGGATTTTTAAATATGGTGCCCACTGAGAAACTGAGCACCATAGCTACCAGATTTGTGCTGTTATATACAGCAGAGACCTGGCAACAAAGATGTCCAGATTGACCATGGCATCTGATGGGTTTCTTCCACTTTCAGTCCTGATCTCTGAAAGGATCCTGCGTGGCAAGATTGTGGCCTTAACAGTAATACAGGGATTTTGCCATAAACTGCAACAAAGTAATATTGATGTCTAATATGATCACATATTTATGCTCCCTAGGGGGCTAAAAAAGTCCAACAAAAATATTTAAAACATTTTTTAAACTATAAATAAATAAAAGATATACAAGTTCAAATCACTCACTTTTCCTTAGATCATATATAAAAAAAAATAAAAAAAATAAACATGAACACATTATGTATCCACGTGTGACAAAATACCCAGAATACAAAGATATATAAATTTTCACGCCATACACTAGTGGGAAAATAAAGAAAATGGCTGAATCAATGTTTTTTACCATTTGGCCTCCCAAAAAAATCAACAAATCAACAAAAATTGATCAAAATGTTGCACATTCCCTGAAATGGTATGACACCTTGTCCTGTAAACAAAAAAAAAGCTCTCACTCGGCTCCTTCTATGAAAATATTAAAAAGTTACGGGTGTCATAATATGGTGTTGCAAATCATTTTTAGTTTTTAAACTTTATAATTTTGTTATAGCTTTCCTGCAGAATATAAATAATGTGCCATTTGTACTGCATGGTGGGAAACCGTAAAACAAAACCCATAAGAAAATGGTGCAATTGCGTTTTTTTTTCCACACCACACCATGAAAATCTCAATTGTATGAATGTGATTTATAATTTAGAGATAAAAACATTTTGCCCACCATTTGTTGATATTATTTTATGCTTGTACAGGAAATATTACAAGGTTTAGTACTATTATCTCAATGCAGTGGGTTATCACTCCTAATGGTTTATTACCATATAAATGTGAAAATATAAGTTCTGTAGATGAGAACCCTTTGAACACTCATGTTTGCTGCTTTCAAAGCATTCATTACCTTTTTTCTGGTGATTTGTTGTTCAGGCTGTGAAGATGGTGCGGAGTCACTGATTTCTGTTTCAATGAGATGTAAAGGCTCAGGGATTTCTGGAACAATGCTTTCTACATCTGAAAAAGTAGAGTAGCCTATGAGTAAGGTCTAACAGCAGGCACACACTGAAAAGTAGCTAGTAATGTTCAATACATAATGTTAACATTTAGATTATTATCTCAAATAGAAACTTTTCTCTAATAATTATAGTCGTTTTTGGTTGTTTTGAATCCTATGTTTAAGCTTTTTCCTAGATAGATAGGAAATAATGTTAAACTCCGAATGTCTAGGACATTTTTTTCAGTTTGGTAATACTGACTTGTAACAATATACAAAACTTTTTTTGTGTGGTTTGGATTACTTGCAAACTGTTGATTCCAAGGATGGACTGAAGGGAATTATTGTAAATAGTTGATATACATGCTTATTTTTTTTTGGCTCTGCTGAAAAAAACACAGTGCCAGTGGAGGGTTGTGCAAATAAATAGCTGACCATTGTCTTCATTTGATAGTCCTCCCAATTCAAGCTCTGATTTCATAGCATTAGCTATTGAAATGGATGACCAGTTGGTGGACCCACTCTATAGTATACATATACTCTGGATAGTCAATACTAATAGACAAAGCCTTTAATGGCAGTCAATAAAACACAGAAGTTTTAAAAATGCTTCTACTACATAAATTCTCTGTGTATTTCCATGACTATAAAATGCTTAACTGTATTACATTTTCCTATCTAATATTTATAATATTATGAATTTTCCTCTCAAAGCTTCTCAAATATACAAATTTATCATAATATTTAGCAAAGCCATAACATGAGTAATCAGTTTTGTATTTAAAACGAATTTGTATATTATAGGAGGGCCTAAATTCTAGAAGCAATTCTGATTATAATAGCAACAGCTCTAAAATCCTTCAGTTTCTGTGATTTAGCTTTACCATGACATTTGGAGGCATTCTTATGCAAGCTCCACTCGATTAAAAATGCAATTTCATTTTTAGTCACACTAGTGCAGGGACATTAATGCACACATTGTGTCCATTTGTGGGAAACACCTCATACCTTTCCTGCTTCAAATAAGCTTGGCATAGGGATGGGTAAAGTATTCTTTCATTTGACTCTAATTTGATGCTTTCTGGCAAAGCATCTATGACCTGGCTGAAATAAATTTTCCTTCCCTACTGTAAAAGTGACAAGTCTTGTTACTTTGTTTAGGGCTCAAGGAACCCCAGACTTCCTGGGAACCCTTGGTTTGGATACACCACCTTAATACCTAGTCCTATTTTAGCGTTTGGAAGAGTATATTAGAGACACCATCTACTCATATAACTGAAGAAAATCCTGTATATTCTCCCTTTAACTCTACATGACATAACAAACTAAGAAAATAACTACTTTCTGCCTCCATTAACCCCTTCAAGCCCCCTAGATCAGTTGTACCATACAACATGGACTGGCAATATGACCATGTGCATGAGACCTAAGATATTGCCTAAAGGGAAGTAATAAATGTAAAATTTTATATATTTTACTGGAAAATAGATAACATATTTTTAAATATAACCAATAGGTTCCAGTTATTTCACGATTAATGATCCTATGATCATTATTATTCTGTCTATACTCACAACAAGCTTCATCAGCAATAATATATGAGTCCTCAGTTCTCTCTGGTAGGGGAGGTGGAGAAGGTGATCTATTTCGTGCTTTTTCTATGACAAACAGAGCATTATTATACATTGTATATAGGTATAGATATATTGTATATTAAGAATTTATGATATTTGCGGGTGTTGAAAACAATCCTAGGAAATCCGATTGTTCCTTCACCCTAGTGGATTGGCTTTCATTTAAAACAATGTGACCATGTGATGAATCAATCATCTGAAGGATCTAAACAGTTACAGTCAGAAAGGAATTATATCTCCTACCCTTTTGCAGAATTGGGTAACTCTTCAAGCCTCTACCCTGCCTCTATCAGACAAACATTCTGCCAGCAACGTAGATATATCGGGAGAGTGAAGGAGGTGATCAACATGTGCTCATCTCCTCTGCAATATATGTAAATGTTTGATCATCAGCATCATGCAGGGTCCTGCTCAGACTGTATTTATAAGGTGCTCAAAAATGTTTTGCTCAAAAATAGGAAAAACGTAACGGTTTTGAAAAACACATATGCGGGTTTCAAAAACCACATGTGGTTTTCCATTAAAAAACGCATTGTGGGAACACAGCTTTACTGGGACCAGATTTACATAGATATATTGGTTAATACAGTGGGGAAAAAAAGTATTTAGTCAGCAACCAATTGTGCAAGTTCTCCCATTTAAAAAGATGAGAGAGGCCTGTAATTGACATCATAGGTAGACGTCAACTATGAGAGACAAAATGAGAAAAATCCAGAAAATCACATTGTCTGATTTTTAAAGAATTTATTTGCAAATTATGGTGGAAAATAAGTATTTGGTCAATAGCAAAAGTTCATCTCAGTACTTTGTTATATATTTTTTGTTGGCAATGACAGAGGTCAAACGTTTTCTGTAAGTCTTCACAAGGTTGGCACACACTGTTGCTGGTATGTTGGCCCATTCCTCCATGCAGATCTTCTCTAGAGCAGTGACGTTTTCGGGCTGTCGCTGGGAAACACGAACTTTCAACTCCCCCCAAAGGTTTTCTATGGGGTTGAGATCTGGAGACTGGCTAGGCCACTCCAGGACCTTGAAATGCTTCTTACGAAGCCACTCCTTCGTTGCCCTGGCGGTGTGCTTGGGATCATTGTCATGCTGAAAGACCCAGCCACGTTTCATCTTCAATGCCCTTGTTGATGGAAGGAGGTTTGCACTCAAAATCTCACGATACATGGCCCCATTCATTCTTTCATGTACACAGATCAGTCGTCCTGGTCCCTTTGCAGAGAAACAGCCCCAAAGCATGATGTTGCCACCCCCATGCTTCACAGTAGGTATGGTGTTCTTTGAATGCAACTCAGCATTCACTCTCAAACACGACGAGTTGTGTTTCTACCAAACTGTTCTACTTTGGTTTCATCTGACCATATGACATTCTCCCAGTACTCTTCTGGAACATCCAAATGCTTTCTAGCAAACTTCAGATGGGCCCGGATATGTACTGGCTTAAGCAGGGGGACACGTCTGGCACTGCAGGATCTGAGTCCCTGGCGGCGTAGTGTGTTACTGACGGTAGCCTTTGTTACGTTAGTCCCAGCTTTCTGCAGGTAATTCACTAGGTCCCCCTGTGTGGTTCTGGGATTTTTGCTCAGCGTTCTTGTTATTTTGACCCCACGGGGTGAGATCTTGCGTGGAGCCCCTGATCGAGGGAGATTATCAGTGGTCTTGTATGTCTTCCATTTTCTAATTATTGCTCCCACAGTTGATTTCTTCACACCAAGCTGCTTGCCTATTGCAGATTCAGTCTTCCCAGCCTGGTGCAGGTCTACAATTTTGTTTCTGGTGTCCTTCCACAGCTCTTTGGTCTTCACCATAGTGGAGTTTGGAGTGTGACTGTTTGAGGTTGTGGAAAGGTGTCTTTTATACTGATAACAATGTCAAACAGGTGCCATTACTACAGGTAATGAGTGGAGGACAGAGGAGCCTCTTAAAGAAGAATTTACAGTTCTGTGAGAGCCAGAAATCTTGCTTGTTTGTAAGTGACCAAATACTTATTTGCCACCATAATTTGCAAATAAATTCTATGATAAATTCTAAACCTATGATGTCAATTACAGGCCTCTCTCATCTTTTTAAGTGGGAGAACTTGCACAATTGGTGGCTGACTAAATACTTTTTTTCCCCACTGTATATATATATATATATATATATATATATATATCATGTTTTTGTGTTTAAAGGTGTTGTGCAGGACTTCGAAAAAATGGGTCTTTTTAATGGGATGGAAATGTGGCATTGTCATGTGTCCAACAAACATGATGTCACTTCCTGAGTAAAAGAAAACTGCCATGTTTTCGAGTCCTGCACAACCCCTTTAAGTTAATAACCATTCTTTCACTCTTTCTAGTATTTTCCATCTGCTCATTTTAGCCTATTTAATTATTTCACCTCCATGACGGCAGCAACAGGAGGATATCTACTCTCCCAGGGACAAGAAACAACCAGAAGCCATCACTTTAAAAGGCTCCTCCACCACCTTGAAATCAGTTGTTTCCTGTCCCCCAGTGCACTTGGAAGTCATCTTGCTGGTGTTCAGAGTAAGTTCGTTCAGCCTCCATTTCCATAGCTTGCTAGGAGGGCTACAGTAGAGAGCGGTCATCCCGGGTAGCAGCCGCTTCTCTGCCTGTTCTTAGGCATGAGTCTGCTTGATGTAGCAGTCCTGGGTCTTACATTCCCAGGTGAGTAAGAAGGGAAGGTTCCTGTTGGGCCAAGTGATGAGTCTCCCTGGGGCTAGGGATGCCTCTGTCCCCGCTTACGCTTCTTCTTATTTATTATTTTGTAAGTATATGTATGAGTAGACTGCTATCACAGCCTTTTTCTATTTAATAAATAGGAGAGCTACAAACTATAAACTATCACAAAACTGAATTTTAGCTTTGTGGGTTTTTTTTTAGTGAGTAATAGACTTACCCAACTTTGATCCCCTCACTTTTACACTCTGAAAAAATAAGGTATGAAAATAATAACATTAAAAAGATTGCAAGAAAAAATAGTTTAGTTGGACATGTTATAATTGTTGTTGCTTTAGAGGACCTTTTACCACCTCCACCAATTCAAGTTCGTAGCATCTGCGAATAAGTGCTGTACCACTGATTTCTGCAGTTGGAATTTTCTCTCTACTCTCCATCGTTCCAGAGTAACAAGTGCAGTTAATTTTGGTGCCTAATTTGCTATTTAAGCTCTGTAAGGGCAGTGTCAGGCGGGGGGTATGACTCAGAGCTCCAATCAGAGGCAGACAGTGCCATGGCTCAGAATCACACCCCTTGCCTGCTCCTGACTGACACCGCCCTCCTGACAGTACAAAGCCTAAATATCAGGCACCAAAATGAATAGCATTGACTACTCGGGAACGATGCGGACTAGAGAAAAAATTCCAACTGCGCCAGAATCAGTGGAGCAGCAGCTATTAAATTATGCAAAGAAAGGGACTTGCTGGAGGTGGTGAAAAGTCCTCGTTAAGGGTTAAAATCAGAAATAATATAATATTTATAGACTTGCTGTATACATCAGTGTGTCAGAAACATTTGTGTCTGTAAAAAATGATAAACAATGTCCAATGGATTTTTTTTTCTTCCTTCTCATGATAATAGCAGGGGGAGAAGCTTGTTATTGTATATATAGTCTATGGGAGGAATTCATCAATCCCTCTATGCCAGTTTTCTGGCGTAGAAGGATGATATTGGGGCACACATGTGGCACAAAGACCTATCTTGCACCAAATGTACGCCACAAGCCCCAATTTATGCCTCGATCTCCACATACTGTGAAAACACATTCTGTATTGGGTTATTTATATGCAGCTGTATATCCCAAAACCAACTGTGTTTTCAATCACTGATATCTCTTGAAATATCTCAGGTACAATGGTATTGTAATATGAAAGATGAGAATCTTCTGTTTCATATAACACCAAAAGCAAGTGTCTCCATTTTAGAATGCCTGGGATATAGCCATATGAAATGACCCTCCCCACCCTCATTTTCTCTTCTCTTCATAGAGCTTGTACTCCATACACAATAAGAAAAAGGGATAGCTCTCAACATAGAAGCAAGAGAAAGATTGAAAAAATGCAGGATTTCACAGTAAGGAGCCAACAGTTAATGACACAAAAGCTGACAGAAAATCAAAAGTTGTCTGAAAGTTTAATTACACTTTAACAATACAACTGGTCAAAACACTATAGAGGTCGTGTCTCTGGACCATGGTTCTGAACGGCACATTTTTCATGGAATCTCAAATAAAATGATGATTTTAACTTTACCCAGGACATGATGGTATCTTTTTTTGGACTCTGAAGCCAACAGGGACTCTGTATACACTGGGTTTTTAAAGATGTGCAGCTAGATAGGTGAGTAACAATTTTTTTTTCTTTATAGCTTTATTTTAACTTGCTTTTTGGCTTTACTATAGCCACTTGATAAAAACAGTTCTTAAACTCTTACATGCATACTTCTGCCTTAATATTTTAAAGGGAGTCTTTCAGAGAAATACATTTGTGACCACAAACTGATGAAGCAATGCAGAGTCAATATATATATATATATATATATATATATACAGTACAGACCAAAAGTTTGGACACACCTTCTCATTCCAAGAGTTTTCTGTATTTTCATGACTATAAAAATTGTAGATTCACACTGAAGGCATCAAAACTATGAATTAACACATGTGGAATTATATACTTAACAAAAAAGTGTGAAACAACTGAAAATATGTCTTATATTCTAGGTTCTTCAAAGTAGCCACCTTTTGCTTTGATTACTGCTTTGCACACTCTTGGCATACTCTTGATGAGCCTCAAGAGGTAGTCACCTGAAATGGTTTTCACTTCACAGGTGTGCCCTGTCAGGTTTAATAAGTGGGATTTCTTGCCTTATAAATGGGGTTGGGACCATCAGTTGTGTTGTTCAGAAGTCAGGTGGATACACAGCTGATAGTCCTATTGAATGGAGTGTTAGAATTTGTATTATGGCAAGAAAAAAGCAGCTAAGTAAAGAAAAACGAGTGGCCATGATTACTTTAAGAAATGAAGGTCAGTCAGTCCGAAAAATTGGGAAAACTTTGAAAGTGTCCCCAAGTGTAGTGTTCAAAACCATCAAGCGCTACAAAGAAACTGGCTCATATGAGGACCGCCCCAGGAAAGGAAGACCAAGCGTCACCTCTGCTGCGGAGGATATGTTCATCCCAGTCACCAGCCTCAGAAATCGCAGGTTAACAGCAGCTCAGATTAGAGACCAGGTCAATGCCACACAGAGTTCTAGCAACAGACACATCTCTACAACAACTGTTAAGAGGAGACTGTGTGCAGCAGGCCTTCATGGTAAAATAGCTGCTAGGAAACCACTGCTAAAGACAGGCAACAAGCAGAAGAGACTTGTTTGGGTTAAAGAACACAAGGAATGGACATTAGCCCTGTGGAAATCTGTGCTTTGGTCTGATGAGTCCAAATTTGAGATCTTTGGTTCCAAACACTGTGTCTTTGTGCGACGCAGAAAAGGTGAACGAATGGACTCTACATGCCTGGTTCCCACAGTGAAGCATGGAGGAGGAGGTGTGATGGTGTGGGGGTGCTTTGCTGGTGACACTGTTGGGGATTTATTCAAAATTGAAGGAATACTGAACCAGCATGGTTACCACCATCCGGTTTGCGTTTAGTTGGACCATCATTTATTTTTCAACAGGACAATGGCCCCAAACACACCTCCAGATTGTGTAAGGGCTATTTGACCAAGAAGGAGAGTGATGGGGTGCTACGCCAGATGACCTGGCCTCCACAGTCACCAGACCTGAACCCAATCGAGATGGTTTGGGGTAAGCTGGACCGCAGAGTGAAGGCAAAAGGGCCAACAAGTGCTAAGCATCTCTGGGAACTCCTTCAAGACTGTTGGAAGACCATTTCAGGTGACTACCTCTTGAAGCTCATCAAGAGAATGCCAAGAGTGTGCAAAGCAGTAATCAAAGCAAAAGGTGGCTACTTTGAAGAACCTAGAATATAAGACATATTTTCAGTTGTTTCACACTTTTTTGTTAAGTATATAATTCCACATGTGTTAATTCATAGTTTTGATGCCTTCAGTGTGAATCTACAATTTTTATTGTCATGAAAATACAGGAAACTCTTGGAATGAGATGGTGTGTCCAAACTTTTGGTCTGTACTGTATATATATATATATATATATATATATATATATATACACAGTATATACAAATTATCCAGTAAGTGCATAAGGGACGGGTCCAATTTGCGAAATTTGCCTATAGGCAGCAGTGAAAGAGGCTGAAAATGTCAATCACAGCTAAAAGAACAGTATTGGGCACCATTTACAAGCAGACTCTTGGAATTTGCGGCTGTGAATAGACAAATGAGGCCCAATCCCCTTGCACTTGCAGAATGATTTGCATATACATAAAAATATGGTCATCTCTGCATTGCTTCATAGGTTTGTTGGCATGAAGGTATGTTTCTGCTCCTAAAGGCCTGTACGTAGCATTAATATTGGTATGGAAGGCATTTTGGACCTGACTCATTTTAAACATAGTTTATACCTTGCTGCGTGCCATGAGCCTGAAGTCATCAGTCTTACATTGGGATACACCAGCCCACTCCAGTGACATGCCAATTCTTACGCTGGGAACTTTTGACTGCAGTGTAGGCAGTAATTTAGAAGTGTCCTGTGGTTGCTCTGTTACTGAAAACACTATGAAGCAGGAGATCATTCTAAGAAAGTAATATTATATACAAATACACAGAATACAACAGAAAATATAGATATTTGAAGTATCCAAGTATTATTTATTTCTTCTGTCTTTTTGGTGATTTTTTTGAACTCTTTGTAATTGGATTGAAAACAGATTAAGGTCTCTTGTAGCGAGCCGCAGAAAAAAAAAAAACGCTGCGGAAAAGACCGTGGCGAAAACACATCATGTTTTTATCTGCAGCATTTTTCAGAGTTTACCTCTGTGGACTTTCTGCCCCTATTATACCTATATAATTGACATGCAAGCGTTTCTGAAAAAACAGCTTTTCTGCTGTGGATTTTTTTCTGCAATGGATGGATTAGCCATAATCCTATCCATTTTGCAGGTACTATAAAATGTAGCAATTTCGCAACTTGGGGCCCCAGCCTAAAGGATCGTATTCAAAGAGCATGGTTGAAAGGCAATGTCTGACTTTCATTTGTTTATTTTCATAGAATTTTTATATATTATTACTTTTGTCAGATTCAAGTTATTTCTGTGACCATTGTGGGTTCTTCTTTCATTAAACGAGGTGTACCAACAATTTTGTCCACGTCTGTATGATCGATGACTGCAACTCAGACTGGTCCTCTGTTATAAGTGGTGTGCCCCAGGGTTTAGTGCTGGGCCCGCGGTCACTTAACTTATTTATTAATAATATAGAAGATGGGGTTAATAGCAATGTCTCAATTTTTGCAGATGACACCAAGCTATGTAGTACAATGCAGTGTATGAAGTATGTACGTGGGTTACAAGCAGTGTTTGGGCGTCCACAAGAAAATTGAGGTTCAATGTGGATAAATGTAAAGTTTCCATCTTGGTAAAAACAATCTGCATAGGACATATGTCCTAAGGGGAGGAAAGCTGTGAGAGTCACTGGTGGAGAATTACCTCGGTGTACTTGGAGATCATAGATAAAATAACAGCATTCAATGTTAATCAGCTGCTTCTAAGGCCAGAAAGATATTGGCATGTGTGAAAAGTGGTATAGACTTGTGGGTCACTTTATAAATCATTAGTGCGGTTGTAAGATGGGGAAACAGTCCTCATGTTGTGAATGTAACTGTTTCTGTAGATAAGTTGTTTTTTTTTTTTTTATAAACTGACATTTGGTTGTTTGACCACAAGAGGCCACTATTACCTCAGAAATGGGAAAAGACTGTAATTCTGTAATTCCCTGGAGTAGTGACGTGGAGACCCTGTTCTGCAGAGGTGGAACTACAAGGAGGAGCAGAGTGTGTGTGGGAGCCATCTTGGGAGTGTGCTTTGAGTTATGAGAAGGAGGACTGGAGTGTGATATACATGTAGTAGAATCCCTAAGGGACCAGAGGATACAGCAAAGTGGAGCTGAATCAAAGACTGTTCCCGAGTTGGTCCAGATAGCATCCTGAAGGAGAAGATTGCCATCAAGGACCAGGCTGAGAAGTGGCACTGTCAGTGAAACTGCATGTTTTCTGGATGAGCCCCTCTTCCAGTTGTTCCAAACAAAGGCTAAAGGTACACAACAGACCCAGGTCAGTAAGAGGAGTAATCGTGCATGCCCCACATTACATTTTTGGCGCCAAATTGCTTGGGACTGAGTAAGGGCCTGTAGTTAGACTAGTTAGGCATACTCAACTTCACAGGCCACACTGCTGGTGAATTAACTACCTATTTGGTAGTAAGGACTAGGACTCAGAATTCTATAGAGTTGCAACTCTCAGAGAGGAGCTTCTAAGGAAGCTTGGAGGATATTGGAGTCACACATTAGAGGGCACCGCACCGTACAACACCAGGGCCTCAGCTTACTGGCTGAGTGTATGTAAATATCTGGGAGTGTTCTTTTTGGGTAAAGGGGTGTTACTACATTAAGTAAAATCTTGTTTTTACTAAATTGACTTGTAGTCGCTTCCTTTGTTCGTGACTTCGCTGTATCCTGGGGAGCCCACCCCCGGTACACGGCTTACACGGCCCCATCTAGAATATGCAGTTCAGTTCTGGGCATTTCATAGAAAGGATGTCCTAGAATTGGAAAAGAGGACCTCAAAGCAGGGCCACAAAACTGTTAAGGGGCTTGGAGGACCTCAGTTATGAGGAGAAACCAAAGGAGTTAAATCTATTTAGTCTGGAGAAGAGGTGTTTAAGGGGAGGATATGATAAACCTATATAAATATATAAATGGTCCATTCAAGATTTATGGGGAAAAGCTGTTCCATGTAAAATCCCTTCTAGGAGGCACTCCTGTTTAGAGAAAAAAAGAGGTTTAATCTCCAGAAACTAAAATGATTCTTCACTGTAAGGATAGTGAATCTGTGGAATAGCCTAGCCCAGGAGCTGGTCACGTAAACAGCAGCTGACAGCTGCAAAATAGGCTTAGATGCCTTTTTAGAGCAAAATAGAATTGATGCTTATGGAAATGCATAGAATGTCATGCCTTCTCCCATCCCCTGGTTTAACTTGATGGACATCTGTCTTTTTTTCAACCATACAAACCATGTAACAGCTTGCCGATTGCAGACAGCTTTAAACTTCCAGTGGGTCAGCAAGCAAAGTCTTCAGCTGCACTGAGATCATACAACTGCAGGGAAGGGGACTTTGCTATCAGTGACAAATGTATTCTCCATAGAAATTCAGAGACAGTTTATTACTGTTCATGCCTTGTTGATCGCTTTGTACACAGAACTTGAATGCAGGAAAAATAATTTTCACAAATGTATCTGTCATGAGCAGAGAAAAATGTCTTTGGGTTGGGTGGATGGATTTGTGAAGCTAATTATCATAATGTTAAGGGCTTATGCATATGTTATAATGTATCCCTCTGTGTGGATCACACCATGACATGTGGTCGGGTTGCCACAGCAATTCATTATGTTTCTGCTTTTATAACATAAATCTAAGCGTGTGTTATTTGTGGGTCATGCTCCAGTTTTATTTCAAGGTTCTGTATTCCAGTACACTAAATGACACTATATATAATGAGATAGAGCCCACTGGGGAGGTAAGCTGGTATTTTCAGAATTTCATAATATGTGAAATGTATACAACTATATACGAGGAGAAGCACATATAACATATACAGTAGTTATAGTTAATATTTCCTATTGCCTAGTATGACAAATAGTGACAGAGAATTTACATTTACAATTGTTTATAATGTTTTTATATCATGCAATATATTTCTTGTATCTATCCTGCACTTACCCTCTTCATCAGGAATTATGAAGGACTCAGGTGTACGTTCTGGCAAGGGTGGGGGACCGTCAATATCTGTATTGGGAATTGCAGAAAGAGGGTACAATCTATATTTTCATGTATACACAGATTTTATATTATACAATACTCTGCAGGCTGCTGCTTCCTCTGTATAGAAATGTTAAAAAGCTTCTGCTTGGGCCTAAGAATAAGGGCTAGCATAGAATCCCTAAAGTTTCATACTGTGGAGCTGTAGTCATTGCTCTGTGTGGGATCATATGATGCATACTACACATCACCATATGAAAGACACATCCTCTTCGAAAAATATCTCTGTAATACAATATTTGATTAAATATGACATATATTTTTCTATTGAATCCTGCATCAAATGAATAGGAAAAACCTCTGTATGAGGTCAGAGGCAAATAGAGGTATGTTAGCGACTAATTCAGTTTACAACTGATATATGATGGCAAAATACAACTTGAAGGTTGTATGAAACTTTAATACGGCCATGCCTATGCGGCGTAAAGGGAGTCTGTCAGCACCAAAAACATTATTAAGGCTAAGGCACCATGTTACGGAAAAACTGCTTTTCTTGTTGCAGATGTTGCTGCTTTTGTTTTAAGTCAAACAGAAGAGTGGCTTCAACAGGAATAGGAAATATATAGAAAGTACTTCTACTTCCACTTCTAAATCCACTTCTGGCTTTTGCTCAAAAAAACGCAACAAAATTTGCAACAAAAAGCAGCTGTTCCGCAACATGGGGCCCTAGCCTAAACCAGCCCCAGTACCTTATAGTGCGCAGAGCTGTGAACACAGTGCCATAATGGCTGCTTTGTTATGACTAAAGCTGCTTTTTATTCCTATGCAAATGAGATAAGAATGCATGGGGGTGTTCTGGAGCAGCTGAGAATTGCAGCAAGATCTTCCTATTACTCAATACCCCTCCGAGCAACACTGATGCAATTGGAGCTTTTCGCCGCATCCTACTGAATAAGACGAAGAGCTTGCTGCAATGCTCAACCACCCTAGGAAAATCCCCTAATGCACTCTTGACTCAATTGCATAGGGAAAAAAGCAGCTTTTTGTTAAAATTAATCAGCAAGTCTACAAAAAAATATTAGCACTGTGCTCACTGCTCTGAGCACTATAAGGTACTGGGGCTGGTTTAATAATGTTTATTGTGCTGAAAGATTCCCTTTAAAGGCATTTTGTGGGAATGATCAATTGATGACCTTTCCTTTGGATAAGTCATCAACTGAGGTCTGACACACAGAGCCTCCACAGATCAGCTGTTTAAAGTGGCACTACCTAGTGCCTCTTCCACTTCACAAGCCATGTGATGTTATGTTATGTTATCAATCACTTGGCCTGTTCGCAGCTCAGTCTAATTCAAGTGAATACTGTAGACTAAGCTTTGATATTAAGTACAGCCTCTATAGAAATGCATGGCACTGTGATTGCTTAGTAGGGAAGAGGCTGCAACAAGTAGTGAAGAGTTCTACCCTAGGAGTTGGGACTTAGGAGTTTATTATCCACAGAACTTGTGGGTGGTAGATTATTTCGGTAGAACTAAGATATTTTGCACTTTCACAGAAGAACATGGCTCTGTAGAAATAGTATTTGGCTATTGACAACTGTGTGTGGGGCTTCAGAGGTGCCATGGATGTGGTCAGAGTTGTATTGATTGTCCTCATCCTTAAAGGGGTTGTGCCAACGATACAAATGACAGTAAGTAAACTGAATGTGCATTTTAGACTAACTATATTACATTTTTGTAAAAAGTTTCCTTACAGAAATATTACAATTATTATATAACAGCACGCCCTGGTGCTTAACATATGTGGGTCAGAGCATGTCTTTCTAGTTCGGCTCTGTTAATCATACCTGTCTATTAGAATAGATTTGGTTTCTGTTGTATCCTCAGTAAAAGAATCAGGGATATAATTTAGGCTTTCTTTTTACTTCTCAGAGAGAAAGCTCAGCATGGGTACTAGTATTTATTACAGTAAAAGGTAGGCACCCTGATACAAACTCCAAGCTGTAAGGGAAAAGTCATTAGATAAGCAGCAGTGAGATACTCACCTGAATATTGGAATGTGTATCAGGACATCCACCTTTTACTGTTATAAATGGTAGTACCTATGCATGTTTTTCTATCTCTGAGAAAAACCCTCGGATGCAGCAGAAGCCATTCTGTATTACACTAGGTTCACACCTGCACTCGGATTACCGTTCAGGGGTCCGCTTGGGCCCCCCCCCCCCAAATGGAAACCTAATCTGCTTAAAAAAGCGGTTACCTGCGGAAACCCGCAAACCCCATAGACTATAATGGTCCGCCTGGTTTCTCTCCGCATTTTTAAAGCGGAATGGGAAACAGAATCCCCAGGCGGAGTGCAGGCGCAGGTGCGAACCTAGCCTTATACTGTTCCATGCATGATTAACAGAGCCTTACTAGAAAGGCATGCACAGACCTAAACATTGTGAATATCAGGGGATGCTTTTGGAAACAGATATTTACGTTATTTCTCCGAGGAAACATTTTTTAAAATAAATATTTGTTATAAATTTACTCTAAAGGCATTTTCAGTTTACTTCTCACCATATGTATTGATAGCACAACCACTTTAACAAGAATAAAGCTTAAAATAGTAATTAATAAAACTGCGAATACAGATTCAGTATTAGTACAATATAAATAATTCAGTATATTTACAAAGTTATTCAACTTTTATTTAGATTATATCTATATATAATGTAAAATGGTATCTTGTTCTCTCTATCTATCTAAGCATGTTAACCTATTCATACTTACTCTTGCCGTTTAAGTTGCTAAACTGAGGAACATCTACTCCTTCCAGTGGTCTTTGTACAGTTGGCTCATCCATATGGTACAAATGGTGTGACTCCGGTGAGCTGGGGCTCTGTATATTGATGTGTTTTGATTTTGTCATTTCAGGACAAACTGCTTCCAGACAAAAATCTGCAAATTTGGGTGAGCCAGGGTCAGAAGATGGAGTTGGAGAAAAGTAAGGGTCTTCAGTCAAACGAATATATATATGACTGCTCTGAGTAGAGCTTATGTTACCCAAGGAGCCTGACAACTTCAGCCCTTGTTCCTTGTGAGATAAAACATTTGCTTCATCATGGTACATATCTGACTCTTTTGCCAATATACAAGACTGTCTCTGTTGGTGTATTTCAAAGGGACTGGACTTAGTCCGTGTTAACAGTGTATGTCCACCGGACATCTTTCTTTCTACAGCAGGAGGTTTGGTATTGAAGTTATCACAAGTTTTATTTTGGATATGCTTGCCATATTGTGTCCTTGGTAAGGGGTGAGGCATATCAAAACATTGATCAATTAAGTTGAGGTTACTAAGCTCTGTATTGCCACAGGTTTTATACATCTTTGGTGGTGTTAATGGTTCTAATACATTATTATAGTTTATTCTGATATTACAGGCTGACGTAGTGGAGCCTCCAGTCCATTGTTGAGTATCTTCTCTCATCTGTCCTGTAAAACTTTAAAAGGGACAATAGTAATCTTATAGGCATTATGCAAGGCCATTAAATTCAATCAATTCAACAAACTTCGCATATACTAACATAGCTTATTAGGGAAAAATACTTATTTCACTCCTCCTCTGATGTTTTCTTCCTACTCTCCCTCCCTGCTAAACTGATTTTCACTCTGAAATCTCTGCTATATCCATCTTGGACTGCAGGGCACATACATAATGTGTGCAGTGTATGGTAGCTACTCCCTACCCGACAGCTCAGGGAGAACTAAAAACTACAGATACAGTATATCCTGCAAAAAACCTGCTAAAACTGCACAATACAATTCAATAGTCAGAAATAGTGTTATTTCTCATGTACGCACACAACATCTTATTCTGAAAAGTCACCTCAATGACAGGTACACTTTAACAAACTATTTCTTAATCCGAGTACATTGTGAATATACTGTATTTGCTCATTTATACAAACTATTCGAAAGGTGGAAGTCCATATTCTTTGTTACTTGGAATGTACCAAAACAGAGGTCTAAAGCTGGTCAACTTGCTCAAACCTGATGATTTTGTCAGGATTGGCCAACTATCTAATGCATAAAAGGAACTCCAGACTCTATCCTGAAGTAGAAGTCAGGTAATCTAAGGATCAGGCTGTTGGATTTCAACTGCTTGATTCTTTTGTTCTTGGTGAAGTAAGCAGCCACCAGAGGGGCCTGGCAGTGGCTTATTCTATATTTCCTATTGAGAAAAAAATGCATACTTGGCCTAGTTGAATGTGTATGAAGAAAGTATGTAAGGAAATATAGTTGGTAGCTTAATGAGCTCCCCTAATACGTCACTAGATAAAGCATGTCAAAATTTTGGATTCTGTGAAAAATCTGCAGAATAAACCCTTATATGCTTCAGTATGAAATGAGCTACAAAATGTCTTCATAGACTTCTATGGGTGTTGTATTATGGCTCAATATACTGTAATTTGGAGCTTGTATAGAGCTATAATATGACCATGGGCAGGACTGCTACATACAGTATATACAAATATATTTATTACACTATGTATAGTGTTTTAGACTTTTCTCAGTAGTGTGTTAGAAAAACAAACCTATAGATGATATGTAACAGAACCCTGCTGGAGTATTGTACAAGACTCAAAATTATATGCTGCTGAGATGAAAACTATTACAGTTACCTATTGGGCAGGCTTAATAAATCTGTATCCATGCCTTGTAGATCTGGTTCATTCTTGAATGGCTACAATTTAAAAACCAGAACATTACATTATTTAAATTATTCCAAAAAGATTTCCATAAATTACATGCCCACATATAATAATCAGATCAATGAGTGAAGTAAGAGTATTAGGGGGCATGCTTTTTTTTTTATACCTTTGCAGCTCAACATTTCTAAATGTAGTCTCTATAATGTACATGAGAGGTTATCCTTTTATGACCAAATTCCATTGGATAACTATGGACAGAGACATAACTTGAAACTCATGGACTTCAATGAAAAATCTCTAGCAGGGCCCGACTTAACATTAGGCCTCTTTAGGCTTCATTGACCCATAGTGACTGCTGCCTCTGCACCCCCTATAGCTATGCCATTGACAATGGATAAATCACTTGGTTGGCAATTGGGCTCAGATTGTCAATGACATAACACTAACTTAGTTGCACATCCATATTGGTTGACTTGCATAATCAAATCCATTGGCAAACTCAGAACCAGTTGGGTAAAGTCAGGCCCCAACTGATGGCAGTGAGGCATTTTAATACAATAACTTTCTAAAACCAATACCTTAAAGTGATTGTTCACAATTGAATATATATATACTACTACTTTAGGATTGGGCAATTTCCCTGTTCAGGACCGTACACATTTTTGTACATGTGGTTTTTGAGTGCTATAACATTTTTTCTTTTGGGTTATTTAAATAATTTTTGTGTGTTTTTTTGGTTACACATAGGACTTTATTTTTCTGTTGTTTTTATTTTTGCTTTTAATTTTTTCTTTATTTTAATAACCAATAAAATGTAAAAAAAAGAAAGAAAGAGAAACATGTGCTTTTCATATTCTTTATATTTTTTTAATACCACAAAATTCTGCTAAAAAAATGTTTAAGGCTGAGGACCCATGTTGAGGAAAAGCTGTTTTTTTTAATCTAGCAGGAAGGATAAGTATAAGTGCTTCCTACATATTTCCCATTCCTATTAAAGTCATGCTTGGCTTTGGCTCAAAAAAATGCAGCAAAATCTGCAATAAAAAAGCAGTAGTAACAGCCAGCATCACAATCCTACAGCTGCAAGATTTTGTACAGCTACTTAAATTTGCAAGGACGTACAAAAACGTCCTTGCGTGTTTAATAATAATAATAATAATAATAATAATAATAATAATAATAATAATAGTCCTTTAATAGTCCCACAGTGGGGAAATTCAGTGTGTTACAGC
Source organism: Leptodactylus fallax (assembly GCA_947044405.1). Taxonomy (NCBI): domain Eukaryota; kingdom Metazoa; phylum Chordata; class Amphibia; order Anura; family Leptodactylidae; genus Leptodactylus; species Leptodactylus fallax. The sequence goes on along the minus strand of CAMRHE010000098.1, from coordinate 6,054,671 downwards.
AGCAAAGATAAGATAAGCAGATACAAATACAAATACAACATGTACAGGAATGTTCCAAGGTGAGAGGCATTACATTAATAGCAGACAGACAGATAGGACATAGCAGAGGGGGGGGGGGGGATTTAACAGGCAGAGAGATATTTCAGTTCTCTGTATGTAATGATCTCCGCTTAGGTCGGTGTTGGTTGTACAGCCTAACCGCGGTGGGGAGGAAAGACTTCCGATAGCGCTCCTTCTCACACCTAGGGTGGAGCAGTCGGTCACTGACAGTACTGCCCAGCGCAATCACAGTCTCATGCATGGGATGGGAGTTATTCTCCCGCATGGAGCTCACCACGGACAGTATCCTTCTGTCACCCACCACCTGCACTGGGTCCAGTGGGCTCCCCAGGACAGAGCTGGCCCTTCTAATCAGCTTGTCAAGTTTATTTCTGTCCCTGGTTGATATACTGCTCCCCCAGCAGGCCACTCCAAAGAAGATGGCTGATGCCACTACCGAGTTGAAGAAAGTCCTAAGAAGTGCCCCCCGGATTCCAAAGGCTCTCAGCTTCCTAAGCAGGTAGAGCCTGCTGTGGCCCTTCCTGTACAGGGCCTCCATATGATCTGCCCAGTCCAGCTTATTATTAAGGAGCAGACCCAGGTACTTATAGGTGTTCACAATCTCGATGCCCGTCCCCAGGATGTCCACTGGTTTTGGAGGGCATCTGCCTTTACGGAAGTCCACCACCATCTCCTTGGTCTTCCCCGCGTTAATCTTCAGGTGGTTCTGGTGGCACCAGTCCACAAAAAAACGGTTCAGTTCTCTGTACTCCTTGTCATCATCGTCTGTGATGAGGCCTACTATTGCAGAGTCGTCAGAATACTTCTGTAGGTAGCAGCTGGATGAGTTGCACCTAAAATCAGCAGTGTACAGTGTGAAGAGGAAAGGGGCGAGAACCGTACCCTGAGGTGCCCCCGTATTACAGATCACGGTACCTGACACACAGTCTTGGGCTCTCACGTATTGAGGTCGATTTGTGAGGTAGTCTAGGATCCAGTTGGAGAGGTGGTGGTCCACTCCAGCAAGGCCCAGCTTGTCTCTCAGTAACCTGGGCTGTATGGTGTTAAAAGCACTGGAGAAATCAAAGAACATTATTCTCACCATGTTCCCTGGTTTTTCCAGGTGAGACAGAGCCCTGTGCAGAAGGTGGATGATGGCATCATCTACCCCAATGCCCGGTCGATAAGCAAACTGGAGAGGGTCCATAGCGGGGCTCACTAGAGGGCGAAGATGTGTGAGAACCAATCTCTCTAAGATCTTCATCAAGTGGGATGTCAGTGCTACAGGTCTGTAGTCGTTGAGGTCCATAGGGTGAGGTTTCTTTGGAACTGGTACCACACAAGAAGATTTCCATAATTCAGGGACTATTTCCTGCCTCAGGCTCATATTATACATATATGTAATTATACCACACAGCTGGTCCCCACAAGTCTTAATTAGCCTTGCACTGATGTCATCTGGCCCTGCGGCTTTCCTCGCCTTGATCCTTTTCATCTCCTTCCTCACCTGGGCCCGTGTGAAGGTCAGACTGTGGTCAGATAAAGACAGATTTCTGGATTTACTGGTCTGTTGGGAAGTAGCCACATGGGGTGAATGGGGTGAAGTCATTGTGGTGAGGGGAGCTGAAGGACATTCTGGGGTGGGAGGAGCTGGTGTGTGATCAAATCTGTTGAAGAATAGGTTTAGTTCATTAAGCCAGTTAACATCTGCCTCAATCTGGCAGACCGACTGTTTATGACCCGAAATTGACTTAAGCCCCTCCCAGACCCCCCTTATGTCTTTTCTTTCCATTTGCTTTTCCATTTTTTCCTTATAACTGGATTTTCCTTGCCTGATTAGATGCCTCAGCTCCTTTTGTACTTCCCTCAACCCCTCCTTATCTCTTGTCCTGAATGCCATCTTTTTCTCCTTAAGTAGTGTTTTTATATCAGAGTTAATCCATGGTTTGTTGTTGGAGAAGCACCTCACCACTTTTGTGGGTACTGTGTTGTCCACACAAAAATTAATGTAGTCCGTTATGCAGTGTGTGAGTCCTTCTATATCTTCTCCATACGAATCCTGCAAAACTTCCCATGCGGTTGTGTCAAAACAATCCCTCAGAGCCTCATCACTCTCCTCGGACCATATCCTCACTGTGCGGGTGACAGCTGGTTCTCTACGTACAAGTGGCTTGTACACAGGTCGGAGATGTACTAGGTTGTGATCCGATCTTCCCAGGGGCGGTAGGGCTGATGAGTTATATGCCTCCTTCACGTTGGCAAAGAACAAGTCCAGTGTTTTGTTTTCTCTTGTGTGGCAGGTTACATACTGTGTGAAACTGGGAAGTGTGGATGATGGAGAGGCATGGTTGAAATCGCCAGACACAAGAAGGATGACCTGGGGGTGCTGAGACTGTAACTGGCTCAGCGTGGCTTGTAGGACCTCGCAGGCAGCGTCAGCTTTCGCAGAGGGGGGGACATATGCAGCTATCACGATGACATGTGATAGTTCCCTTGGTAGATAGAAAGGTCTCATGCTCACAGCTAATAGTTCAATGTCCTTACAGCAAGTTTGCTCCTTAATCACAATGTGCCTAGGATTGCACCATCTATTATTCACAAACATTGCCAGCCCCCCTCCTTTCCTCTTACCGCTCTCCCTTGTCCTGTCTGCCCGAAGGAGTTTAAAACCATCCAAGGAGACCAGAGAGTCAGGAGTAACTTCAGTGAGCCAAGTCTCTGTAAGTAGCATCATGCTGCACACCCGAAACTCCTGATGGTGCCTGGTGAGCGCTGTTAGTTCATCCATCTTGTTTGCAAGAGATCTCACATTGCCCATAATGATGGAGGGAACAGTTGGTCGGTAACGCCTCTTTTTAATCCTCTGAAGAGTTCCTGCTCTGCAGCCCCTCCCCCGCTTTTTCTTTCTCCAGAGTTCTTGGGGGATGGGTGGGCAAATGGTATGCAGCCCTGTTGTTGTGACTCTAAGCTGCAGTAATTTCTCTCTTGTGTAGACAAAAGAAATGCCTGCAGACACAAGAGTCCCCATTTCAGCAGGACAAAAAGACAGATAAAAACAAAAAAAAAGTATCACAAAGGTCCAATTCCAAGTCTTTGTTTCTTCATTTCTTCATAGTGTAAAGTCCATTAAGTAGAGAGATAAAAAACAGACAGAGAAAGAAAAAATAAGAGAGAGAGAGTCTCAGAGCTGCCTAACAGGCAGCCACTTCAGTGGCGCCATCTTGGAAAAAAATGCGTGGACTGCCAGATGCATATACTCATTTGGTGGTCTGGAACTAGTTAACAAGTACCTCCAACTTTTCATAAATGAATAGTACATGTGAATATAAGAAACTTTCTAATATCTCTTATTTAAGAAAGATGTTTCCTTCTCCATTTATCAAGCTATTCTCAAGTTACTTTTTACATATTAGTCTATGGAAAGAGGAGGAAAAAGTGGAAGCAGCTGAAAAAGGCATAATAATAGCTGCAGCTGCTACAGTCTGCTACTCTGTGAGTGATGGAAGAGTGAAGAAATCACTCACTCTGTGAGTGAGTGAGTGAGTGAGTGAGTGAGAACCTTTCTGACACTGCTGTATCTTCAAGCTAAGACTCCACCACTGCAGAGAGTGCGGTAACAAATCAGTTAACAGAATGAAGATAAGGAGAAGTAGAGCAGCCTAATAACTAGAAAAGGAAACAGATTTCCTTAATAAGATATGTTACATTGTTTCTCATATTCATGTGTATGTTTCTGTTGCCATGAAAGTTAACATCAGGATCCAGAGACCAAGAAAGAGTATTCATAAATCTAACTTATGCTCAGTTTTCATAACCCATTTCATAAATGGTTCTACCTTAACTCCAACCATTTGCTTCATTGAAAAAGAGGTGCAACGTACACAAGTATAGAGGGGTAACCATTAGAGGAGGTACTTGATTCCAAGTTCTAAATGACCTTTACAGAGGTAACAGAGCAAAATATGCTCTACTTATGATGCACGACCACCCTTTTCTGCCTGTGAAGTACAATGTAATGCCCTTCTGATAATATAACAAAACAGCTCATCTCATTAAGAACCATTAGAAGGACAGGATGAAACAGACTGAATGCCTTGATGTTTCAAGGACACATACAAATAAAGGTCTCTGGGACATCAAGGGACTCACAAGAGCTTAAGAGGAAAGAAGAGTATAGTATATTTCGGAAAAAGAGAAACCCTCAAGTGGCCATTAAAGGGGCAATCCAGGCTGAGTCATTTTCTGACATATAGTTAATATATGACACTTTTCTTCAAATGTTATGGTGGAGGTTATTATTAAAAAAAGCAGCATCAAAGTACCATGGTCTCTTCTTTTTGAGGATCATTGTAGGTGTATGATCATGTACAGGTATCTACATCACCGTGTAACATATCCAAACAATATGTTAGAATATAACTGGTCAAGTTCTTAATCTCCATCTTTGTTTTCTTTCATCTAAATTGGATGGAAATTCTGTGCTAATTTTTCAAAATATTTTTATGTTTCTGATACTCCACACCAAATCTCTTACATAGACAAAGGCTCTTATTTGATAAAACTGGTATTATTATGCAATTCCAAGTTGAGGCGGAAATTAAAATGATTTGCTTGAAATATATTTAAAGGTACACACCTTTTACGTAGTTGCTAACTGTCTTGAATTTTAGAAACAATCCCAGCAATTTCAGGCATGCCCCGACTGAAAAGGAGTGTGACTTGCAAAAATGACACACAAAAGTATTGTGGTTCTGGGACAGGATTTAAACGTCCCTATTTTACCAACAGAAATGTTGATAAATATGCTTTTTTTAAAATAAATAAATAAATAAATTACGACATTTAACACATTTGAGACATTTAGTAAATTTGGGACATATTTTTTTACTCTGACAGTGAGGAAATCAAGTCTACCTGTACTTTGGACTACCACTAGAGGGAGTAGCCAGCATATTGTCTTGAAAGGGTTTGTTAATCCTCCTAGAAATGTATGAATAAACTGATAACTGTTACTAGAGATGAGCGAAGTTTTCAAAAATTTGATTCGGCCAGTTCGCCGAATTTTCCTAAATGATTCGATTCGATCCGAATTAATTTGCGGCGAATCGCATTAAAAAAATAGCTATTTCCTGGCTGTAGAGAGCCTGTATAGTGGTGTAGAACAATGTGCCTTGCAGTAACACGCATAGGGAGCCTACTGTGGTAGTCAAACAATACTGTGAGTCAGCATGACATGCACATGACAGGCGTCACTCTTAGAACCACTGCACACTTCACTTATTTGGCCAGTTACTCTAATTTTCTACCACTTTCCCTAGTGCCTGCTGGCGTCTCTCCCTGCTTTATAAGTACACTGGAAAATGCCAGCCCTGTGATGTCACATCCCTTTAACCCCTTCGTGAGCGCACACGGCATGTTTGACCGCTGCATCTAAGGTGGAGGAGGGTATTTATAGGGCTGTGACATCACAGGGCTGGCTGCTGATTGGCTGCACGCATGGCATTGTGGGTGATCTCACGTTCCCAGAGTTCCTTGCCCCATGTCCTAACATGTGCAGCAGCCATTTTAGGAAAAAATGTGATTCATTACCACGAAGCGTGAGGAAATCCGGATTTGATGCGAATCGAATATTTCCTGAAATTCGGATCGAATTCCACTTCGTTAGCTTCGATTCGCTCATCTCTAACTGTTACCTTTCCCCTTGTCAAAAAATGGGTCCTCCAACCAACTGCCACTAGCAACTCTTATTGGACAATCTCAGAGTATGTAAGGACACACCCCCAACTGGTAACACCTAGTTGTTAGATATGCATGAACAAGGAAATTGCCAGACCAAGCACTTACCATAATTTCTTCAGATCCTGATGCGCTATTTATCTTCTCAAGTTCTTTTTTGAATAGATAGATGACTGCACTATATACAAGCTCATACTGTTCCTGGGAAAGAGGAAAAAAAACAAATCAGAAGTGAATGTGAGCTGAAGTGCATAGCGCAGCACTGCCACTGTACGGGGTACGGAGCCATCAGCTTCTAACTTTGTACACTGTGCTCCAAGCAGCTGACTGGTGGATGTGGCTGTGTCATACCCCCACTAGTCTAATATTGATGACATATTCTGAGTAGAAATGAGCAAATCGAAGCTGCAGAAGTGGAATTCGATCCGAATTTCAGGAAATATTTGATTCGCATAGAATCCGAATTTCCTCATGCTTCGTGGTATTTAGTTCAAAATGGCTGCTGTACATATTAGGACATGGGGCAAGGAACTCTGGGAATGCGGGATCACCCACAACACCATGCGTGCAGCCAATCAGCAGTCAGCCCTGTGATGTCACATCCCTTTAACCCCTTCGCGAGCACACACAGCATGTTTGACCTCTGCATCTGAGGTGTTAAATCTCCCGATCAGTTATGGAGCAGGGTTTTAGCTGTGATTGACAGCTAACACCATGCTCCATAACCGATCAGGGGTTTTAACACCTTGGATGCCACGGTCAAACATGACCACGGCATGTATGGGGTTCCACCATTTTGCCGCCCACCCCGGCTCTCTGCAGCCAATAAATAGCTGTTTTTGTTACGCGGTTCGCCGCGATTTAATTTGGATCGAATAGAATCGTATCAGGAAAATTCTAATCCTGAGGGTAGGCCATCAGTATCAACTCTTAATATTAGACCTTAAATCCTGTAAATGTAACATAAAATAAATTTTATCTGCTGATGACCTTATATGAAAGCTGCCAAAGACACTCTGACATTTGCATCTGAGGGAGAAGTGCAGACCTAGACTGACCATATTTTATTGTCAGTGCTAATCCTCTTGTTTTGTCTCAAAGGAGAAACAGTGCCAGAATTAACTTGCAACCATTCACATTACCTTTTCCTACAAATTAACAAGTATGGTAATTCATCAGTTACGTCACATATGACTGACCTAATACTGACTTAAAGGAACACTAAACCTAGAAATCAATAATAAAAGTAAACAAGAGATAAAGTTGCCCTCACTATTTTGTGGTCTGCAGAATTTTCCACATGATCCTGAACAGTCTTAAAAACTCGTGTAGAGAACAAAGGGGTTACTTTCCTGCTGATAAGCTTCATCTTGTCCGTGCATAATAGCATATAAAGCTAGAAAATGCACCTTGCAGAACCACTACTTGTATTTGTAGTGTGTACTATGCTTCCAGGAGCAGTCTGGTGTCATCGGGGGCTGTCCTTTCTCCTCTGGTGGGCGGACCACAGAGGGCTTTAGGGACTGTTATTGTTTAGTGCTCACCGAAACCCAAACTACAGATTACATGCACCTAAAGCCCTTTTCACTTCATTGACACGTTTTTAAAAGTGTATATCTTTATATGCTATTTTACACTGACAGACTCCCTTTAAATGTGGGCCAGCTAGAGAGGATAGGACTTAGCAAAATGGCAGGACCTAGCTATATGTTGACCTATTGTGGACAGAGAATAACAGGGATGCTGTTACTGTAGCTAGTTCACTTACATTCTGTTACAGGACAATGAGAAAGTGGAGAAAGATTTAACATGACTGAGCACCTGAGACACAGAGGAGATTTCTTTATATTTTCTCAGTTTTAATTGTAATATGAATAAAAAATAACTGCCCCACATTGTGGAAACGCAGCTTTTTTTGTTGCAGATTTTGCTGCAGTTTTTTGAGCCAAAGCCAGGTGTGGATTTAGCAGCAGGTAGAAGTATAAGAACTTCCTATATATTTCCCATTCCTTTTGTAGCCATTCTTGTCTTTGGCTCAAAAAACCGCAGCAAAATCTGCAACAAAAAAGCTGCGTTTCCGCAACGTGGGGCCGTAGCCTAAAGAGGTTTCAGAATAGAGAGGCTAGTGAATACAATAAACCTACATACCTTGGTCTGGACCAGTGAAGACCGCTGTGTTCTCATTTCTTGGATAATGGAATAAACACTGAAATTAACTGGAATAATCTAATTAGAGAGAGAAAGAAATACAATTGTCATGTTTTACAGGTGGCAGGTTATTGATCTCCACTTCTATTGTTCAGGATTGGTAATTTTGAAACACAAACTTGCATTGTTCCACCTGTAAAGCATAGGATGGTAGGTTTGTAAAGGGAATATGTCACCAAAATGGCCTATTTTTAAACCTTATTATGAGATGCAGAAGCAGTTAGTGAGATGCTGTAAAGAGGAGAAAAGAAGCTCAGGCAAATGGAAGCTCCATAATCTTGTGCATACAAAAGAAAAAAAAAATTTAAATGAAAACACATTAGAAAAAGTGATAGATTTCACAGAAAGAAAGAAAGTTCCGCAGGTTCTGCAGAAGCAAAAAGGGTTTTATCAGATTTAGGCTGAGGCCAAAATTTGCAGAAAAGCCAGGAGTGGCTACAAAAGGAATGGGAAATATATATAGGAAGCTCTTACACTTCTACCTTCTGCTCATCCACTCCTGGTTTTAGGTAAAAAAAAAACAGAGCAAAATCTCCAATCAAAAAAGCAGCTTTTCTGCAATATGGGGCCTCAACCAAACAGTATAGATAGGTAATCTGATATTTACTGGCTATCAGCTCTTCAGGGGATGTGATGTTTGCACATGTGCTGCAGCCTTTTCCGTGTTTATTCTGGTCAATTTAGCTTCATGCCATTGACTTAGCAGCAGGGGTGCAGTGTATGGCAGCTTTGTCCCTGTTACTTGAATAGGACAAAGCTGTGATACCCCACACAACTGAAAATTGTAAGCAAATCTGATCTACATGTAGGGAACTGCCATTTCTACTAGTATATAATGTATCTAGCTTCTTTGACCCTGCAGTTTGGCTTCAGAGACCCCAGGCATTCAGTGCAGGGTTTGTTTATAAATACAGTGAGTCAGACACATGTGAGGCAGAGCTGCTGGGGGGAGAGATGTGAGCAGAGCTGCTGTGAGACAGACATGTTATGTCTGGGGGAGCCAAAGGCAAGTGGTAGGTGTAATTCTAAGGAATAGATAAATAGATATTCAAGAATCTATATCCTTGAGACCAGCTAGTGACCTTATTTCAGAGCCAACTGTTCCTCTTTACTTCAGAGTATATAGTTAGGTATGTGTTACCACCTATATACTCACAGGACCTAGCTAGTAACTGTAGTTAGGGATCCATATATAGGGTATATATATAGTTCACCCGGGGGGGAAAAAAAAGTCAGGCCACCGACAACCAACCAACAAAAAAGCGCGCTGCCCCCAAAAAATAACTCGGGGGGAAAAAAAACACATAAAGAAAGGAGACCCCCCCCCCCCCCCCCCCCCCCCCCCCCCCCCCTTCTCCCCCCCAAAAAAATCCCCCCCCCCACCCCACAACCCCCCCACCGGAATTCCACCCCCCCCCGGAAGAACCCGGGGACCCACAGTCATCCACAGGGGCCCCTGCATCTCTTCTGTTGCCTGGAGGAATTGTGCACCGGACTCTTGCTATATATCTATATATATACCCGGGTATATAACCTAAGACTATTGTGGACTTGCTGGTTGTTGTAGTACTGCTGTGTTCTGAGTATATTGTATGTATGTACTATTACCCTTTTGATTCTTATAAAGCTACTGTTATAACCTTATGTGGTATCTGTATGTATTCTTCAGACTGTGAGATTAGTACAGTAATCCTTGTTAAGGCTACTAACTGTACTCTTCATGGGTAAGTCCCAGGAAGAGATCCTCCCTGTAACACAGAGGCTCTATCCTGGGTGGAGGTACTGATATATTTCATATATGTTCCCACTCTTCTCTTCAAAAGAAAAAGGCAAAAATTTTAAATAAAAAAAAAAAAAAAACACAATATTATTTTTTATTATAAGAACCCCCCCCCCCCCCCCAAAAAAGGAAAAAAAAAAAATATTAATTATTAAAAAAAAAATAAATATAATTTTTTCTATAAAAAAAAAATAAAAATTTACCCCCCCCCCCACAAATCCCCCTCCCCCTTTTTTAAAAATCCCCATACAAAAACAATTGCACAGATGACTCCCGTCCCCCCACAGCCAGCACTGAAATTAACACATCATAACAAATGAATAAAAGTGATGTCTTGATGCAGTGATGCAGTTATTGTAATCTGACTCTAGATGGCATTGCAGCTCCAATTCATCAGCTTGCCCAGTCACATACAAGTATTTGTGGCAAATTGCTGAACATAGCAAGCTGCTCTTTTGAAAGTCTTTACATAGCTCAATTCCATTACATAGTAAGTGGAGATATTAATAGTTTCCAAGTGATTTATTGACCGTGTTAGATGCAAAATATCAAGAAAAAAAAAGTTTCCATACTGCGTTTAAAATGTGAGATTGATCAGTACCGACTTTTACAAGTCTAGTGGCAAGTCTAGCCCAAATCTTAGCTAAATATCTATGGAGCTGTTCACAGTAGCTTCATGGTTTCTGTTTTGTTTTGAGTGAGGATGTATATGTCAAATTTGGCTATTAAAGAGCAATGCAGAACTTATAGAAACTAACTGAATTATCTTATATTTGGAAATCATCCATAAATCTCTTTAGTAATATGAATGGGTGGACCTCTCAAGATTCGTTTTGTTTGGGGTTCAGGTGGTACAGGGCCAAGATTTGCTTTGAGTCAAACAAGTTAGGCTAAGGACCCACATACTGGTCTGCAGAAAAAAAGCGATGTGGGAAAAACCGTGGCAGCAACGCATTGCGGTTTTTCCCACAGCGCTTTTCACAGAAAGTCCACAGAGGTTTTCTCTGTGGACTTTCCACTTCCATTATCCCCATAAGGAAACTAACACTGTTTCCATAGGTATAATTAACATGTTGCGACCACAATGCTTTTGGAAATCACAGTTTCCGCTGTGCGTAATTTTCTGCAATGTGTGGATGGGATTCACTTTTTATTTCCGGAAACTAAGACAATTCAATATAAAAATGCAATTGCATGCTCCGTACCTGCAGTGGATACATATTGGTGGACTGTCATCTCTCTGGAGAAGACGAATGTCTTGTATCATTTCTAAAATGTGCTTCACAGAAGAGGGGACATCGTGATCAGGCCAGTTCTTGTAATGAATTTGATGAACTATTCGAATTTCCTGGATCAGAGAAGTGATGACTTATCAGTAACATTTAGCGTTAATGCTTGGTGACTTTTTTCATAATTTTCAAAATTCATAACTTTTTTTATTTTTCTGTCAACATAGTGAGCGCTTATTCTTTGCATGTTGACCTTAGGGGGCCTGGCGGGCCCCGGATGCTTTTTTTTTTTTTTTTTTTTTTAATAGGCCGTTACCTGCTGGAGTAACCCCAGCAGGTAACAGGCCCTATTTACTTACCGATCCCCGCTCCTGCTTACAGCTGCCTCTGCTTCCCCTTCTGTGTCCTTTATCATGTCGCTGGGGCCCCCTGGAGGGCAGAAGGGGAAGCAAATGTGCAAATGCGGCTGTGAGCAAGAGCTGGGATCAGTAAGTGAGGCTGCAAATACTGCTATCATTATACTCTGGGGTCTTTTCAGGTTGGAGACCCAGGGGAGGTGAGTGTTACTTACCTCTCCTGGGATCCGGCGTGACTCCCAACAGTTTTCGGACCTCTTTGGTGACATCCAAGACGTGATGTGGGCCAGGCCAGCGTCATTATGCGCTGCGACGCCGGCCTGGACCACGTTACTTCTGTGCCGACGATGAAGAGGGCCGAAAGCAGCAGGGAGTGCACCGGGGCCCAGGAGAGGTGAGTAACACAGGTTTTTATGTTTGTCACCTCCCCTGGTTCTCCAATCATTATACTTTGGGGTCTGAAAAGATCCCAGAGTATAATAATAGTTCATGGGGACATAATACTGTGTGCAGGGGCCACTGTGGGACATAATACTGTGTGCAGAGGCTACTTTGGGACATAATACCGTGTGCAGGGGCCACTGTGGGACATAATACCTTGTGCAGCCACTGTGGGACATTGTACCATGTGTAGGGGCCACTATGGTAATTATACCGTGTGGAGGGACCACTATGGGACATTAGACTGTGTGGAGAGGCTGCTATGGGACATTATACTGTCTGGAGGCCACTATGGGACATTATAATGTGTGTAAATGGGGTGTTATACTTTGTGTGGACCAGGAAATGGGGAGCTATGCCGTGGGAAGGGGGCCCCAGGTCAAAAGTTTGCTGGGGGGGACACATTCTTTGCTAGTTACACTCCTGCATATAATGAATGGATTAGCTTTTATTAACATTTTTTGGGGGTCCATGTGAAAAACACACAATTCTATCAGAATTTTTTTCTTTTGTTTTTACGGCGTTCACTCTTTTGTTTGTACGGCGAGTCATTCTAATTATGGCGATACCATATTTATATTGATTTTATTATGTTTTACCATTTTTACCAATAAAACATCACTTTTTGAAAATGAGTGATTTTCCTGGGGATGCCTATAACTTTTTTACTGTTTTGTTAATGGAGATATGTAAAGGGTCTTTATTTGCAGGCCAAGTTGTACTTTTTATTGGTACCGATGTACGGTATATATGACTTTTTAATCACTTTTTATTGCTATTTTATTGCTATGATCATACTGTTCAGGCTAGTAAATCCAGCAAACACACGGGTAACTCTTTCTGGGAAGGAATAGAAAAAAAAAGCAATTCTCTGCAGATTTTCTTCCCTTATTAAACTTATAGGGAAGACACCAACATTTTCACTGGTATAACTGACTTTTCCACAGCGGATTTTTATCTTTAATGTGTGGATGGGATTAGCCAGAATATCATTCACTTTGCAGGTACTGTAAACGCCGTGGCAAAAATGCTGCTTTTTCACAATGTGGGGATTCAGCCTAAAACTCCTTTTTGTAATAAAAAAAAATTTGACTCGCCACTTTCCAAGACCCATAACTTTATGGGAAGACCAGGTTTTTTTTTTTTTTTTTTTTTTTTTTATTATTAATGCCATTCGGTGAACATAAAAATTTTTGATCAGTTTTTATAAAAAATTTTTCCAGTGGGTAACAGACAAAATTCTGTGTGCAGGGAAATATTATTACAGTTGTATTGCTTAGGTTATTACCGATGTGGCAGTACTAAATATGTGTGCTATATTTTTCTTTTTTTTAGAAAACATTTTGAGATGGAGATTTATGTTTTATTATTTTTCAACTTGTCCTTTTTTTTTTCGTTTTAATACTTTATTTGATTTTTTACACTATTTTTCAGTCCCACTAGGGGACTTGTACCTTCTGATCGCTTACATAATACATTGTGCTACCTCACACTACATCGCAAAGTGATATAATACAGACCTACTGAAGGCAGACCACCAGCCTAATTGGCGCCCTGTGATCGTGTTCGCAAGGGCGCTGATGCCTAGTGGAGGGAGCCTCCTCCATCCTAAAACATTTAAATGCCATGGTTGCTATTGACCATGGCATCACAAAGAATAACAGTGAATGGTGGTTTCTCCATCCCTGGCATTAGAAGCAGGTACCCAGCTATGATTAGAAAGCTGTCACTTGTTTCAGACTCTGCAGCAGACACACTTTTATTCCACTGCAAATGATGTAGAAAATCAGTAACATTTGAATAAGGCCCCTTAGTGACCAGTATAGAAAGTCTATAGGTTGGTTCGCTAACTGGTTAAGGACATTGCTGTTTTCAGCCCGACGATAAAGTTGTATAATGGGTATAATTGTAATATATAGAAAGAACCCATTACTGATTACATGGCACAGCTTCTATGGAAGCACCATCTCCAAGTACTGAAAATGTACAGTACAATTTGCCAAGAGGTTAATAGGTCATTTGTCAGTGATTGACTCCACATGGACTCCATATATTCTGATGAACCCATGCTCTGTTGTATGAAAAGGTCTTTATTCTCTCAGAGCCTGGGCATACGGCAAGATCTAGTAGTACTCTAATGGGCCTGTCCAACCCATAACTAAGCACTATAGAAATTGCTATTGGTTTCCATGTCATGACACAGCTAAATGTAATGTTAGTGGCATATACAGTATTCATTAGTATGAAGGTAAACAATAAAAAAATGCAGTAAAGCATACATTATACAGTGCATTTATGATAATAATAAAATGCAAACAAAATCTTAAAACACTTACATTCCCATAAGTTACTGCCAACAGTCTGATAGAATAGTCTGTTTTCTTCTCCTCCTTCGTCTAAGAAAGAAGGAAGGATAATTAAAATGATGGATTTACAGTATGACAGATCAATGGTTAATGGCCAAAATAGTCATCATGATACTTACACATGTTATAGAGAAAGGTCCACACTGTAACACTTCACATCCTATCTCTGCCCAGTATCGTTCACACTTTTTCTAGTAATAGAGACATATTTATTTATTAATTATATATAGACATAACACCTAACACTTAGATTTATACAACTATGCTATTAGCTTTTACACTTACCTTCCCCATTTCAAACTCCATACATGCCATAACAATAATCTGGAAGACAATTATATACTGATAAAAGGAAATTCTGAAGATACATGTTATTTGTTATGTAAAAAAGCTATAACATTTTACAATATATTTTTTATCAGTTCCTTGTGATTTGTAAAGTTCTTTGCTTCTAGTCATGTAATATATTTATATCCAGTGGATAAAAATTTGTCCTCTTGCTTGACTATTGTAGAACAGCTATTACAGTGTCTTGTAACAAGTTGTGGACCTGTGCACGTATCACATGATCAGGAAAGATTGTTATCCACTAGCAGGAATACTGGAAATTATGGGGAACTGATACAGAAAGTAAATTGTATAACTTCATTATACAGTACAAAGAATATCATTTTGTCCCTGAAACTGGAATACAAAATAAAAATGTCAGAGGCAAAATAAAAATGTCACATACTACAGATTCAGGAGCTTCAAGTTACACCTCTGGGTGGAGTCCAGCTGCCTGGACCTCCAGTAATCCTAAGAAATAAAAGGCTAGCGCTATTTAAAACACTGGCTTAACTAAAGTCTTGTGGGCCCCGATGTAAACTTTTGTCCGGGGCCCCTACCCCCTCCCTACAGCGTATTCTTAATAGTGACGGTTAAGCTACAGCAGTATCTCAGATACTGGGATACAGGGATACAGCTTTAGTACCAACGACTGCAACACAGCGACTGGCATGTGAACAATACTGTGAGCTGTGTGAAACAGCTGATCTGCAGGGTTCTAACAGTCTAAGAGATGTAAGAGATCAGTGGGGGTCCAACACCTGGGGCCCCTGCTGACCAACTCTTTAAAGATACTGTGGTATTTTTGCAAGCGCTGTGACTATTCACTATTTACATTGCACAGTATCTGTTTTATAATCACCATGAAATTTTATTACAGCGTGTAATAATAGTGCACAGCTGCTATAAAACAGATGACATGTGATGTGAATAGTGAAGGGGCCCCACACAGTATAATATGCTCAACAATGACTCCACATAGTATAATATGCTCCACAGTGGCCCCTACACAGTATAATATGCTCCACAGTGGACATTACACAGTATCTGTTTTATAATCACCATGCAATGTTATTACAGCATGTAATAATATTGTACAGCTGCTATAAAACAGATGACATGTGATGTGAATAGTGAATAGGCCCCACACAGTATAATATGCTCAACAATGGCCCAACATAGTATAATATGCTCCACAGTGGCCCCTACACAGTATAATATGCTCCACAGTGGCCCCACACAGTATTGTATGCTCCACAGTGGTTCCCACACAGTACTATATGCTCCACAGCGGCTCTCACACAGTATCATATGCTCCACAGTGGCTCCCACACACTATAGTATGCTCCACAGTGGCCCCACACAGAATAATATGCTCCCCACAAAGTCTAAAATGCTCTCAAGAGAACCCCTAGAGCCATTTCAGGTGAACCCCACGAAATTTGACTAAATTTGTGAGGTTTGGCCTTCCGCTTCAGTGTTATTATTATACTCTGGGATCTCCTCAGACCTTTAGTATAGTAAGTAGCAGCCCAGGGGAAGTGATTAAAAATAAATACTTATACTCACCTTGCCTCACTTCTCCTGTGCATCCTTGCTCTGTCTGGCTCTCTTCATCATCTTCTTCAGTCCTCTTCTGTCTGTGACTGAGTTAATGTGCACCAGATGTCACTGCTGGGGCCTGTGATTGGGCCTCAGTGGTCACATGGGGCTTGCTGTCGTCATTATGCCGACCTCAGTCGCAGGTCAGAAGAGCCTGCAATATTATAAATGTATAGCAAGCCCCATTCCACCTTAACACCAAGAGATTTCTTGTATAAACAATTGACGCCACATCCAACATGGTAACAGTCACATGATTTACCCACAATATGACGTCTCCAGGTGTGTTCTCTTGTGCACAGGCACTGAAAGTGTTTTGCACAAACAGAGCTACAAACAGCTAAATCTCCAAGGTATCAATGGGAAGTAGACAGGAATCAATGCGGATGCTGCAGTAAGGATGGAGATTTACGCTGCAGTTTCTTCAAATGTTTTGACATGCCCATTGTGCAAGGAATTCAATCACATTTCAGAACAGTTGGGATACCAAAGGTTGAGCCCCCACAAATTCTAGCAATAAGGCACATTAGTGATTTGCAATTGACATCTATCAAGATCTATAATAATTTTTGACATCTACATCTTTCAGTCCTATCTAAATTTTAATATGTGCTCACAATTATAATATTATAAAAATAATAATAAAAGCCTCTTTACAACATACTTTGATAGAGGACCGTGGTAGTAAATACTTGTGGTAAATGCACTCTGAAGTATATGAAAACTGACATATGTGCTTGTCAGCATGGTGACTCAGTGATAAGCACAGATTCAAACCTGGACTCCTAGATTCAAATCTGACCAAGGACAACATCTACATGGAGTTTGCATGAAACATGAAACATGGTCCGTGTGTTAGCCAGATTTATCGGCTTGAACTTCGTGCTGGGATCTATAGTTATCTACGATGCTAAGAGTCCCTGGCTCCCAGCGACATACTGTCCCATACTGCTCCCTGCACGAAGTTCAAGCTGGTAAATCTGGCTAACACACGGACCGTGTTTCACGGGTGAAACACAGTCGTGTGCTGCTGCCCTTAGATTGTGAGTCCTATATGTGACAATGTCTATAAAATGCTGTGGAATATGTTGGAACTATACTTATAAGTAAGAGAAATAAATAAATAACTAATACACCTCACCTGCTTTAGCCACTTCTTTGTGCCTTGTACAACAAGGGGGCAGGGCTTAAGATGCGACACCATGCACATCCACTATCAGGCACTGTGGGAAATGTGTTGCATTTTAAATCTTTCTAGACCGTACGGCCTACACCTTAGACAGTATAAAGTCGCATGCACACGACAAAGTGTGTCATTTGATGTGGGGCCGTGATTGCAGCGGAATACACGTGGGTGACACTCGGAGTGACATCCGAGTGTCCACCAGTGCATTCTGTGATGTACTTACCTCTATGGGGACTTCCAATGTGTTACGTTCCGATGTCATGGAGCAGGATAGGACCTGCTCTTTGTTCATCAGAACGGACTATCAGACCAGCATGGCATTAGCCAGCATACTTGATTGTGTGCATTAGGCTGTAGTAAATCTGCCTCACTGTCTCCTAGATTTCTGTAACCACTGGAAGTTTCCCTCTCTGCCGGAAGCTCCAAATATATACAGGAGCTTAGGAGATAGACCCACCTAATTGCTTCAAAAGATGCAAGGGTGCCCAATGGTGAATTTGGGTTTATATGAATGCATATATCGCTCATTTAAACTAATTTACTGCATGTGGTGAAGTGTTATAAGTGACAGAGAATATGTGATATGACAGTATATGTGATTTTTATAAACATCTGTTATTCTCACCCCAATATTGTATTCCCAGATCATTCTCCAAAAGTCCGAAACAGTATGTGGCAGGGGACCCTGAGTGGCAATATATGCCCTGGGACCATAAATACCCTGTAAAATGCAAGCATATACATGATTTAGTCAGAATTCAGCGCAAAATTAAAATGACAGGCACACTATTAAGAAAGATTCTAGCACTTAGTGCAGCCTTTCTTTGCAGTCACAGAATCGCAGGAGAAAACATTACTGGTTACCCACCCTTAAAGGGGTTCAAACCAATATTGAGAGACAAATGTTATTGTTTGTATAATGAAAAGTTCTACAATTTTCCAATATACTTTTTGAATCAATTCCTTGCGGTTTTCTAGATCTCTGATTGCTGTCATTTATTCTGCCAGTAGATAAAAATCAGTCCATGGTCATGTGATATATACGGTCCATGGTCATGTGATGAACTCACAGCTTGTTAGCAGGTGCACAGCTCGTTACCAGGCAGATGTCTGATTACTGTAGTGTGAAGATCACATGACCATAGACTGGCTTTTAACCACTGGAAGGAAGCAGAATGAATGACAGAAAGCAGAGATCTAGAAAACTGTGAGGAATTGATACAGAAAGTATATTGGAAAATTGTACAACTTTTTATTATACAAACAATAACATTTGTCTCTGAAACTGGACACCCCTATAAGGTTCTTTTACAATCTTCAAACATGATTTGACTCAACTATAATGTTCCTTATGATCAAGATATAAACATGCAGAAATTACCACTTTAAGACTGAGGCCCCACATTGGCTACAAAAGGAATGGGAAATACATACAGTATAGGAAGTACTAGTACTTGTACATTCAGCTCACTCAACTCTTGGTTTGGCTCAAAAAAACTCAGCAAAATCTGCAACAAAAAAAGTTGCGTTTCCGCATCGTCGGGCCTCAGCCTCAGAGCAGAACCGAGAAATCACCAAAGTCCATGCATTAATAAAGGCTGTTAAGGTTCCTTTATTCATATCTATGGTATGGATATGATCTGGTTATTATCTGAATACAGTTAACATTGTGATTTTAAGGCATAGTAATGGAAACTGGCTATAGTCATTGATCAAGCAACATTGATGCAAAGTTCAATGCAATGCATATGATTTTAGTTATACATTGTGTTGCTATATACACTACCGTTCAAAGGTTTAGGGTCACTTAGAAATTTGCTTATTTTTGAAAGAAAAGCACAGTTTTTTTCAATGAAGATAACATTAAATGAATCAGAAATACACTCTATACAATGTTAATGTGGTAAATGACTATTCTAGCTGCAAACGTCTGGTTTTTAATGCAACATCTACATAGGCGTTGTAGGTATGTGAGCCAGAGGGCGCTGTGGAGCGACCCAGGCCCAGCCCTGAAAAGGCCTTCAGCCACACCTTTGAGGGTGTGGTGTGTAACTCCAGAAGGCTGGAGTATCCTGCATGGAGCAGGAGGTGGTGGACCAGCGGCACAGATAGACGGTCTGTGCCAGAGGGCTGGCGTCCACAGGGGACTTTTGCTGAGTGGAGCATTAGTCCGGCTGCTCAAGTGGACCAGCTAAGACAAGAGAGATAGGCTCTGTCCAGAAGGGCTGGGTCCCACAGAGACTCTTTGCTAGAGCTGAGCAAGAGTCAGGCTAGTGAGGGGCTCTATAAGTGAGTTAGGGCCTAGGCGTTTATTGTTTTGTTACGTTGCAGTTTAAGCTGAATAAAAGCCACTTTTATTTACACTCGGACCGTCTGAAAGCTATCTTTCCGGCGCCCAGTACCACGAACGACCGCTGTCTGGACCAGGAAAAGCCACCATTTGAGTTTAATTTCCCCAAGCTGTCACAGCGTATATAGGCCCATTTCCAGCAACCATCACTCCAGTGTTCTAATGGTACATTGTGTTTGCTAACTGTGTAGGAAGGCTAATGGATGTTTAGAAAACCCTTGTGCAAGTATGTTAGCACAGCTGAAAACAGTTTTGCTGGATAGAGAAGCTATAAAACTGACCTTCCTTTGAGCTAGAGAACTTTCATGTGAAACTCGACAGTCTATTCTTGTTCTTAGAAATGAAGGCTATTCCATGTGAGAAATTGCCAAGAAACTGAAAATTTCCTACAACGGTGTGTACTATTCCCTTCAGAGGATAGCACAAACAGGCTCTAACAAGAGTAGAAAGAGAAGAGGGAGGCCCCGCTGCACAACTGAGCAACAAGACAAGTACATTAGAGTCTCTAGTTTGAGAAATCGACGCCTCACAGGTCCTCAACTGGCAACTTCATTAAATAGTACCCGCAAAATGCCAGTGTCAATGTCTACAGTGAAGAGGCGACTCAGGGATGCTGGCCTTCAGGGCAGAGTGGCCAAGAAAAAGCCATATCTGAGACTGGCTAATAAAAGGAAAAGATTAATATGGGCAAAAGAATACAGACATTGGACAGAGGAAGATTGGAAAAAAGTGTTATGAACAGACGAATCGAAGTTTGAGGTGATCACACAGAAGAACATTTGTGAGACGCAGAACAACTAAAAAGATGCTGGAAGAGTGCCTGACAACATTTGTCAAGCATGGTGGAGGCAATGTGATGGTCTGGGGTTGCTTTGGTGCTGGTAAAGTGGGAGATTTGTGCAAGGTAAAAGGGATTTTGAATAAGGAAGGCTATCACTCCATTTTGCAACGCCATGCCATGGTCTCGGCGCCGCCCTCCGCTCGCACTCTGTGGCGAAGGAGGCGTCTTCAGTTTGGTTCTTTGTTTAAGTTTCTTGATGCTCAGTCTGAACATGGTCCTAGTTCCCTTGCTGTGTAAAGCCACACCCGTGTAATTAGGAACATTTCTCTCTGGACTGCATAGAGTTAATCTCTTCCTGGCCTGTGTGATTGACAGCCTGTGTACCTATCAGATCTGTGGCTGGGCCCAGACTTTCTATATACAGGATGTCATTTCTCAGCAGGTTGCCAGTTATTACACTTGTGTTTTGCCTGCTCTCTTCATTATTTCCCTTGCTACCTTGTTACCTGATTTTCTGACCACTGGCTTTGACTTTGACTATTCTCTTGGATCTCGATTCTGTGCTGCTATTGCTCGATTGTTACTGACCCCTTGGCTAGCTGACCTCCCTTTGTTGTTGTGCGTCTTGTCTGCGTTCTATGTGATCACTTATTATAAGGAGGGACTGTCGACGTGGTTGCTGGCTGTCACCTAGGACAGATCGGGCAAGTTAGCCAGGGACAGTGGGGGGGGATTCAGCTTAGGGTCCACTGTCTCGTTGTGCCCCTCCCCCCTAGTTCTCCAGCAGCTTCTGGGGAATTGCTCCTCTAGTGATTCCCTTACACATACACTGTGGACAGCGCTTGATTGGAGCCAATTTCATCCTACAACAGGACAATGACCCAAAGCACACCTCCAAATTATGCAAGAACTATTTAGGGAAGAAGCAGGCAGCTGGTATTCTATCTGTAATGGAGTGGCCAGCGCAGTCACCAGATCTCAACCCCATTGAGCTGTTGTGGGAGCAGCTTGACCGTATGGTACGCAAAAAGTGCCCATCAAGCCAATCCAACTTGTGGGAGGGGCTTCTGGAAGCATGGAGGTAAATTTCTCCAGATTACCTCAACAAATTAACAGCTAGAATGCCAAAGGTCTGCAATACTGTAATTGCTGCAAATGGAACATTCTTTGGCGAAAGCAAAGTTTGAAGGAGAAAATTATTATTTCAAATAAAAATCATTATTTCTAACCTTGTCAATGTCTTGACTATATTTTCATTTTTTATTTGATAAATAAAAGTGTGAGTTTTCATGGAAAACACAAAATTGTCTGGGTGACCCCAAACTTTTGAACGGTAGTGTATCTTTAAGGGGTACACATGCGAAAATTTCAGTGTATTGTTTAGCCTTGCACAAAATCATTTTGCAAGAAAATTGTTATAACATAGTAAACACACACATTGAAAAGGAAATATACGGGCAGGAGAGTAAGGAACTACAAAACTGTCTTAAATAAACCCTTCCCTTGTCTTCAAATTTTATATCCCCTATATCCCACGTATTCCACTTGTCCTATTAGCTCTTGGAAATTTCCATCTCTGGATTAATTCTTTTTTCCCTGCACACATCCCTAGCTGCTTTCAACACCCAAAGTCACGCTTTCTAGTTCAGTCTTGCTTAGATCCCCTTCAAAGTACCATGCTCCAATGGCAACCTCACCTACTCCAATATAGCCATATTGGGGAATCAAAATGGTTTTCATTATAGCTCTCTCCCCACCCTCCCCCAAATTTTTATCTCTTTGTGGCAATACTGTGTGAATGGTGTGAATGGCTGCCACAGTTTTTCACACTAGGATACACTGTACATGAGTTTAATTGTGGCAGCGTATAGGACATGCTATTTTGTATGTACCACAGCTATCCCATGCAGAAGTGCCTGGGGTTCCTATCTACATATAGTGTAATGAATCTCAGCCATGCCACTTGAGGACCTTACAGCCAATTAACTGCCTACCAAACTCAGCAGCTCCTTGAATATTGTTGACTCTTCCCACATTGCTGTTTATATTTTCTCGATTATTCCTTACCATAGTAGCATTTGTCTAAGTGTCCTCTACGTATACGAGAAAAACAGGAATGTAATCTGTATTCTTGTACGGTTGATGTTTTTTCCTACTTTAGGCTAAAGCCCCACATAACAAGCAGCATGAGGTTTTTCCCACAGCGCTTTTCACAGTAAATCCAGAGTTTTCCTCTGCAGACTTCTGCTTCAATTATACCTATACAGAAAATGCCAGCGTTTCCGTACGTATAATTGACATGCTGCGATTCACAAAAAGCAAACAACGGTTTTTGAAATCGAAGCATGTCCGCTGCAGATATTTTTCTGTAATGTGTGGATGGGATTAGCCAGAATTACACCCAACTTTGCAGTGGCTGTAAAATGCTGTGGTTTTTGCCACGGTGTTTATGCTACGTGGGGTCCTGGCCTTAGATGGTCTCAAGACGTGTGAATCTGTGGATCTGGGAATTCTTTTAGTACCTACAGTAGTTCTATAAATTTCATTGCTTACCAACTCATGTTCTAATGAATTCTTATGAAGCATTTTTGTAGACAGAATGTAACTAGGGTGAAGCTGATGGCGTGCGAACAAACTACTTTGCCTTGACCTTGGTATTTATACACAGAGATGTGGCAACTAACCCTAACTTTGGCTAGGCTTCTGGTTTTGCTTATAGTTTATATACTGTATATAGTTTGATTTAGTTCATTTTCTATGCAGAAAACAAGATTAATGAACTATGTACCTTAATAAAACTGGCATTGATATAATCAGTGTCTTCATCTGAAGTGATCAGAGAGAGTTCGACGCGACTGTGGTCAACTGCAATAAAGAGAAAAAAGGTGAAGTAACTTTGAAAACTTTCCTGCTTGCCAAACTATGTAGTGCACCACAAGACATTTTGTATGAGTGTCATGCTCGTTCTATAATGCATTTGTTCATGTATAGTGTATTTTACCACAAACCCACTGAAAGTTTCCATTCCACCTATTTATTGTCAGCCCACCCAGAGCCTTCTCTGTTTTTCTACTTAGCCACAGTATGTTTGCATCTACAGTGGGGAATAAAGTATTTAGTCAGCCACCAAGTGCAAGTTCTCTCACTTAAAAAGATGAGAGAGGCCTGTAATTGACATCATAGGTAGACCTCAACTATGAGAGACAAAATGAGAAAACACCTAGAAAATCACATTGTCTGATTTTTTAAATAATTTATTTGCAAATTATGGTAAAAAATAAGCCTCATATAGCCTCAAACTTAGGCTGTTTAGATGTGAGCGTCTTCTTCTCCACATTTAGGACAACATGAGTCACCCTTACTCCTATTTTATGTAGTAGGAGAGGCCTCCTGTATGTTCTGTGGAGCAGGTAATCTGGGAAAGTCTCTGTGCCTCTGATGGGAATGGATGTACGCCCCTTCCACTCAGTTGTTACAGTTCGGATGACAAGAAATACAACCAGGGGTTAGGGATTGCAAGACCTTGTGTCTTGTCCCTTTGTAGAGTTACCAGCCTAATGCAGGGGTGTACCCTTTTCCACAATAGTTCCCTAAACAGAGGTACCCAAACAGGGGAATTATGTAGGATATAGAGGAGATGGGGCATCAATAACATCTTAATGAGGTTACCTCTCCCAATCAGTGAGAGAGGCAATTTACATAAGGAGGTTAACTTGGTCTTAAATCTCTAAATCAAGGGCTGCAAATTGTGGAGGGTATAATCACATGGGCACTTAGAAATCATGATACCTAGATATTTAAACTATTGCTTTGAAAGGACTTACTCCTTAGGTAAGCAGCAAGGTATGGGAGAGCAGGACTGGTACAAACCAAAAAGTTCCTAGTGAAAACTTAAATTGTGCCAAATTTTTCAAAGTGTCTAAGCATTATTAGACTGTCTAGTCTAAATTTATGCTTCCTATTAGTTGGCTTAGTTAACCCCAGAAAAATACGCCAAAATTTGGTGCATTTTTGGCACATGATGACATAAGCTACATCCACTTTCAGTGAAGCCATTCCCCTTTCATTCGAAGCTACACACCTTTTTTGTACGAAAAGCTGTACACATTTTTTGTCATAAAGTTGTCTAAAAGGTGTCTAAAACACTTGCTAAATGTGGTGCTAGGCAAATTAGACAGTTTGTGGCACATTTTGGTTAATAAATCTCCCCCAATGTATGAAACCTTTTGATTAAATGACGTTCAATAATATTTTGCTCATATTCATAGAAGTAAACTTAATTATAATACAATACAATACAAAAATAATATTCAAAATGAATAAATGTTATGTAAAACTTACAGGGAAAGATATCTTTGTATCGATTCTTCTTAAAGTTCTCTGGCCTTTCTGCTGACCATGTAGTGTAGTTGTTATCAGACTTATATTTTGCAGATTGTCGTTTCAGATTCTGTTGTGTGGTTAAAAAGGTAAGATCATTTATTATAGTAGTGTATATATACAATATATATATATATATATATATATATATATATATAACAGTGTATATATAGCTATATTAAATAAATATACTAATTCTTGTTTTTTATAGCAGTTGTTATATAAGCTATTTATAATTCACAATGAACAAAGTCATTTTGTTTTTAACCCCCTAGCAGTCACATTGAAATTTGAATAACCCTCCCGAAAAGATTAGTGATACCATATTTTACCATATTTATATAGGGTTTATTAAGTTTTAATACTTTTGCACAATATAAACATTTCATTTTACAAAATCATTGTTTTTCTTTCATCACATTCCAAGACCCTTAGTTTTTTTTATATTTCCACCAATGGGGCTATGTGAAGGTAGGTAGATAGGATTCCATGCCTCTTCAGCTCCAAGGATAACTACCCATTTTTGCTGATACATGTGGGTACAAACGACACAGCAAAAAATGATTTACCAACTATTCGTAAAGACTTTGAAAATCTAGGAAAGAAAGTGAAGGAACTGGATGCGCAGGTAGTATTTTCATCAATTCTCCCAGTTGATGGTTATGGTATCAGGAGATGGAATAAAATACTAGAGGTAAACAAGTGGCTTCGACAGTGGTGTAGAGAGCAAGGATTTGGATTTCTGGACCATGGAGTGAATTACCTCTGTGGAGAACTCCTTGCTAGAGATGGTATACATCTCACAAAGACTGGGAAACACATATTTGCCAGAAAACTTGCCACACTTATCAGGAGGGCTTTAAACTAGAAAAGGAGGGGATGGGAAGTAAAAAGAAAGACAAGAACATGCAGCTAAAGGATATACTAAATAAGGTTACTAGATGTGGTAATGAGGACCTAAGACAGGATACTCAGAAGGAAATTAAGAAAAAGGAAGTATCAGAGCGCAATTTGAAATGTTTTTACACAAACGCACAAAGCATGGGAAACAAACAGGGAGAATTAGAGCTGATAATACAGAAGGAAAAATATGATGTCATTGGTATTACAGAAACTTGGTGGAACGATAAGCATGATTGGAATATACAGATGGAAGGATACAACTTATTCAAAAAAAATAGAACTAACAAAAGAGGGGGAGGAGTTGCATTGTATGTTAAAAAAGATCACATTTCCACGGAAATCACAGTTTTACAAAATTATAATTTATTGGAAAATATTTGGGTAACAAATCAGGGGAAAAACAATGATAAGGACATCATAATAGGTGTTTATTATAGACCACCAGGACAGACAGAAGACATGGATGAGATTTTTTCACAGCAAATGACCACGCTTTCGAAGAAATATGAAATTGTTATCATGGGAGACTTTAATTACCCAGATATTCATTGGGAAACTCACACAGCTACGAGTAAAAGCTCTATCAAATTTTTATCCTCTCTAGCAGACAACTTCATTGCCCAGTTAGTAGAAAAAAACACGAGAGGAACATCTATTCTGGACCTAGTTTTAACTAACAAGGAGGACATGGTTAAGGAATTAAGGGTAGCAGGGACATTGGGATTCAGCGACCATGCTATACTCGAGTTTGGGGTTGTAAGAAGAAGAAGACCTGAGAAGACAAAGACTAGAAGGCTCAATTTTAGTAGGGCAGATTTTAGGGGCCTAAAGGTAAGGGTTAGTAGAATTCCATGGCGAAAAATACTTAAGCACAAAAATGCACATGAGGGGTGGGAAATTTTCCGTAGGGAAATCATTAATGCACAGGAACTAACAATACCTAGAAGCAAGAAAAATGGGAATCACCTAATAACTCCAGGATGGATGACCAAAAAATTACATAACCTACTAAAAAAGAAAAAGGAAACATACAACAAGTGGAAGATGGGAGCTATATCTAAGGGAGAGTATACAGCAGTTTGCAGACACTGCAAGATAAGCATTAAAAAAGCTAAGGCTGAATACGAATTGAAGCTTGCAAAAGAAGTTAAGAGTAAGGTAAAAGGTTTTTGGGGATATGTTAAGAGCAAAAGAAAAGTGAAGGAAACCATTGGAGTCCTGAAGAACGAAAAGGGTGAAAAAGTTAACATGGTGGATCAGTAGGTGGAGTTACTAAATTCATATTTTGTATCCGTCTTCTCCCAAGAAATGGATGGAAATATCAACATTAATGGTGATAGTGGTGAGGGGAAAGAGGACCCCAAGCCGATTATTAGTGAAGGTTTGGTAAGAGAACATTTAGCTAAGATTAAGGAAACCAAGTCCCCAGGACCGGATGATTTACACCCTAGAGTTTTAAAAGAATTAGTAGAGGAAATAACAGAACCCCTTGCAATAATCTTTAATAAGTCATGGGAAACAGGAGTGGTCCCTCTAGATTGGAAAAGGGCAAATGTGGTCCCCATCTACAAAAAGGGGAATAGGGACGACCCAGGAAATTATAGGCCGGTAAGTCTGACCTCGATAGTAGGAAAAATCTTTGAACAAATCGTTAAAGAACATTTAATTAGGCACCTGGATGGGAAGGCTTTAATTAATCAGAGCCAGCACGGCTTTATGCCTAATAAATCTTGTCAGACTAATCTTATTTCCTTCTACAATAAAGTCACTGAATGGTTGGACCAGGGGAATGCAGTGGACATAGTATATCTTGACTTTAGTAAGGCCTTTGATAAAGTATCACATAACATTCTTATTGAAAAAATGATCAAGTATGGCTTTGATAAAATATCAGTGAGGTGGGTTCACAACTGGCTTAATGATCGGGCACGACGAGTAATTCTAAATGGCTATACATCAAACTGGAAGAAAGTAAAAAGCGGGGTGCCGCAGGGCTCTGTCCTGGGCCCAGTACTTTTTAATATTTTTATAAATGATCTGGACGATGGGATTAATGGGGAACTAATAAAATTTGCAGATGATACAAAGATAGGAGGAATAGCCAACACTAGAGAGGAGAGAGAGTGCATCCAAAAGGACTTAGACACACTGGAACAATGGGCTGAGGTGAACAAAATGGTATGCAACAGGGACAAATGCAAAGTCCTACATCTGCGTAACAGAAATGCAAGAAGCATATATAGTATGGGAGGAATAGTACTAAGTGAGAGTACAGGAGAAAAGGATCTGGGCATAATAGTAGATCACAAATTCAACATGAGTCAACAGTGCGGTGCGGTGGCTAAAAAGGCTAATAAAATTCTAGGATGTATCAAGACGAGCATTGAAGCTAGATCAAGAGAGGTAATTATTCCGCTGTACTCTGCCCTGGTCAGACCCCACCTGGAATACTGTGTACAGTTCTGGGCGCCCCAGTTTAAGAAAGACATCGATTTATTGGAGCAGGTCCAGAGAAGAGCAACCAAAATGGTGGAAGGTCTACAAACCATGTCCTACGAGGAAAGGCTAAAAGAATTGGGACTGCTTAGTTTGCAGAAGAGAAGGCTAAGGGGAGACTTAATAGCGGTATTTAAATATCTGAAAGGTTGTCACTTTGCAGAGGGATCTACCCTATTCTCATTAGCAGAAGGAAGCACGAGAAGTAATGGGATGAAACTAAAGGGAAGGAGATTCAGATTAGACATTAGGAAAAACTTTCTAACAGTAAGGGTAGTGAGGGAGTGGAATAGGCTGCCACGGGAGGTGGTGAGTTCTTCATCAATTGAAATCTTCAAGCGGAAACTGGATAGGTATATAGCTGGGATGATTTAGGAATTCCTGCTTTTGCAGGGGGTTGGACTCGATGGCCCTTGAGGTCCCTTCCAACTCAAACAAACAAACAGGTTTTTTTGTTATTTTTTTTTTGCAGGACGATTTGTGATTTTCATTGGTAACGTACATACAGCTTTTTAAAGTCACTTTTTATTTGATTTTTTTTGGGAACAGGATAAACACAACAATTTTTTTATGTGAATAGCCTTCATTATGTGGGATAAATAATATTAATTTCATAATATGGCTTATTACAGATGTTATACCACTTGTGTGTAGTTTTTATGTTATTTGTATTTATGCAATAATAAAAAGTTTTTTTTTTTTTTACATTTTCTACTTTATTTATCTTAACCACTTCACACAAAATGATGTACATAGGCAGCATGTAATAGAAGTCAATGACTTTTACTATACACTGCAATACATTAGTATTGCAGTTTACTATATGGGCTTTCAGACCCCTTATGGTTCAAGGTCCCTGGGGGTCTGAAAATAAAAAAAATTAAAAAGTTTTAAAAATATAAAAAAACAAATAACCCCCCTTTCCCTAGATCACATATAAAAATAAATTAACGAAAACAAACACTTTAGGTATCCTTGTTCTCAAAAATGCCCAATACTATTAAAACATAAAAATATTTATCCCATACGATGAATTCCATAGTGGGGGAAAAAAATCAAAAAGGCCAAATGGCTGTTTTTTCAACACTTTGCCTCATAAAAAAATTGAATAAAAAGTGATCATATTATCAGACATTCCCCAAAAGTAAAAACTACATTTTGTCCCGCATAAAAAGATGCCGACAACGTTAAAGGTGTCAGAACATGGCGACACAAACAAATTTTTCAAAAGTTTTTAATTTTTTAAAAGGAATCAAAACATTAAAAATACTATATAAATATGCTATCACCCATAGCATACAGGTAACATATCATTTCTACCACGTAGTGAATGCCATAAAAATTTAATCCATAAGAAACTGATGTAAGTACAGTTTGTTCCACAAACAAACAATAAGCCATCGTGTGACTCTGTGAACTGAAAAATGAAAAAATGATTCCTCTTGGAGGAAAAAACAGATATGCAAAACTGAAAATTGTCTCAGCCTTAAGGGGTTAAAAAATATTTCTAAACACATTTTTGACTATTAAACCACTTACATGCTGTGGTCAATACAGCCAAAGCCTCTGAGGGGTTAATGGTCATTCTAATCTTTTAAACTGGTAAGAGAGGTTGACAGAAAAACAAGAGGACAGTTAATATTTATTGAATGTCTTGGCGTGCAGAAGTATATGCTTCTGGTTCTATACACTGTGCTGAGATCAGCTCACTGTATGTTTTTGAACCTAGTCCCAGATGAGACTCAAAACTAGGATTTACTGTATAAGAGGCAGAAACACAAACAGTGAGCGATAGGTTCAACTGTTGGTTATGGAGAAGATTACCTCTGCTGAAAAACCACAATGGTGTTTCTTCACAAACATAATGTACTGGTATATAGAGATACCGTATATCTCTATATACCATCACATTATCATTAGAAGAAAAAAGCTGCAAAACAAAAGCTCATTTTTTTTGTTTGGTATTTAAAAGAATAATGGTATTAAATAATCACAATAAACACATTTTTAATAACAATTCATTTTTAAATACAGTTTGTTAAATAAATGTTACTACTTAGGGGGAGAGTTCACAATACCATTACCAAAGTCCTATGACGGAAGACAGCAACGGACTTTAGTAGTGATAGTGTGAACTCCCCCTTAGTAAATTCAAAATTTGGCATCCTCGTAAAACAGAACAACTCATACAATGCAGCAAATATTTATAATGATCAGTAAATGACACAACTGTTTTTTCTGCAATTAACCCATAATGAAAGTAGATACTAATTATATGCTAATTTCTCTGTATGGCAAATGGTGCCTAAAAAAAACTGTCTTATCTTGCAAAAAACAAGACCTCACATAGAGATGCTAATGTAAACATAAAAAGGTTATTATTGTTGTGACTGTGGGAAGGTAAAAACAAAATAATTCATCTGGCTATCTACAGTACAACAGGAAAATTTAGATATGTAAAATGATTAAATTATAAACTTTACCTTTTTGAGGTATATACACATTGGGTGATTTTGCATTTTTTGGTACATATGACAGAAAAATCTATTTATGTTCTTGTTACAAAAAAAATAGACATTAAAGACTGTAGATGAAAAAAATTTAAGGCATAAAGGGGCCCAATGTAACTCCCAAGGGCCCTGGTCATGGTGATCAGTGACAAGGGCTTAGCTGCATTATATTGTTCTGCTCCCCTTCTCATCAGATGCATGGCTAAATCATGCTGATGGACATAATACACTACAATATAGTATGCATATTAAGAAAAAATAGAATAAAAAAAAATATTAGGTAAAAAGACACATAAAACACTTATTAATGTAAAAAGTACAAATATATTGGTATTGTCAGAACAAGTCAAACTATAAAACTAACGTGTTATGTAACCTGCGCAGTAAACGCTATAAAAAAAAGAATAATGACAAGCTTTAAAAAGCTAATGGGTTCATAGAGCATACATAGTTACCATTAAGTTGAATGATTTAATGCCAAGGGTTCAGTGCTATATACAAAAAAGACAAATAACAGTGGCAAAACAAGTAAAACCTTATGAATTACAGTCCTTTTGTTTCCATGGAGCTTAGATGCTTAGATGGGCTAGGCACACTCAACGTGTTGCTGACTTCCAAAGTTTGACAAAGTTCTCATATAATCCACTTTTGCAATGTAAAAGCCCTCTGGCTCATGCTTAGCCACGCACATTGCCATGGTGCTCCCCCCTTCCTCTTCCTTCACAAGTTGGGAGATGAACTGCTTCATCCTCACCTGTGAAAGATGGGGAATGAGCTGCCTTATCTCCATCTGGCAAAGCTGAGTACCTACAGAAGGCTGATGTCACTGTCTGGTTACAACCCCCCTTCTTGGGCCTGACTAATTTCTGATAATGACATGGAGTTGTAAAGTAATAAAACTGGCATATACTGTACTGTAGTCTCACAGCGGTTCTACACCATTCCCTATTACTTCATATCTCACAGAAAATAAATGGTTTCAAATGATAAATCTTAACTTTTAATATCTTAAAATAAAAAATAAACATAAAGGACATCCACTAATCTACTAAAAGACAGATCAATGTGGTCTGTGCCTGTCTATTCAAAGTATTATTTGGGGTTTAAATGTTGGATACTATTCACACTCTCCAACTTTCCACTGGACCTAGGGTGTAATTGGATACTTTCACCACCCTTAGACTAAGGTTATAGTATCACAACTGCGTCATGCAACAGGTCAGTATTTTGTCAGTTGCTCTTAGTGCTAGGAAAACCCAAACACCTGGTCCCCACACACATAATTTGTAAAGCATCACTGACTAGACTCCCGCACAGCCATGATATACCTCCACAACCATAGTCTGCAGCAAGTACATATGCCAGTAATCTAGGTACAGGTCACAGTAACTCCATTTCCTGTCATTAAAATGTTATAACCATAAGGGAAACCACGATATTCTGACCCTTATGCTTAATAAACACCTATATTGCAGCCATTACTGATATCCCCTATGTTCACTCCAGGGATATACAGCTACCATTTAAATTAGTAACTCAAATTCTGCCATCTAATCTCCAGGCTACTCAGACTGCCCCAGTCTTCTGTCAGTCCTTCATGCCCCCAAGTAGTATTGCTCGTGGTCAACTAACTCAAAAAAAAAACCTGCTCAAACTTGCTAGGGTTGTGGAGGTATATCATGGCTGTGCGGGAGTCTAGTCAGTGATGCTTTACAAATTATATGTGTGGGGAGCAGGTGTTTGGGTTTTCCTAGCACTAAGAGCAACTGACAATACTGACCTGTTGCATGACGCAGTTGTGATACTATAACCTTAGTCTAAGGGTGGTGAAAGTATCCAATTACACCCTAGGTCCAGTGGAAAGTTAGAGAGTGTGAATAGTATCCAACATTTAAACCCCAAATAATACTTTGAATAGACAGGCACAGACCACATTGATCTGTCTTTTAGTAGATTAGTGGACGTCCTTTATGTTTATTTTTTATTTTAAGATATTAAAAGTTACGTTTTATCGTTTGAAACAATTTATTTTCTGTGAGATATGGCCTATACTGTAGTACTTCAAAGAGCATGCAGGAAGACCTGATCATAAACTATTCTGGTCCCGGGATCACAGGAAGGTCTCACTCTTGACTAGTTCCAGGCACTACATATATACATACATAAACAATATAATAACCAGATAATACAGACATAAACAATACAATTCACTAATGATACAGACAAAAACAATATATTTAATAATTATATATACAAGTGGGCTTCTTTAATCACACATATCACAACAGCTGTGATATACATTTTTAAAGGGGCTGTCCAGTGGGATAATATTTTTTGGAGAAAAAAGGCAAAATATGATAAGATATTAAATAACAATCAGTCACGTCAGCAATCCACCACCACTTTTCACCACTTTCAAGTCTCCTGTTGCTCTCTACTTCCAGCTCCCTCCTAACACACAGGAAATGACTGATTGGCCAATCAATGGCTATAATAGTGATCTGTGATCAAGAGGGACCAAAAATAAAGGAGAAACATCAAGAGGAAAGGGGGACATAGGAAATGTCAAAATGGCAACACAGGAGATTGGTGAGGTAAGTCATTCTTATTTTATTTTAAGCAATATTTGCAAGTTTCTTTGTGAATAAATAATTCAAATTTATTTGTTTTGAATCATTATTAAAAGATTGTCCTAACATCAAAATTAATGGCATCCACAGGGTTATTCCCATCCCAGCAAATCGCTGCCTCTGTGGGAGTTACAGAAACAGCATTGAGCAGCATTACTTGGCTGTTTCCCACCCTGGTCGTCAGGGCTTACAAGTAGTCATTTCTATCTTGGCAGCAATTTGCCAATTTACTCTTTAATGTGACAGCTTCATATAGATCATGGCACTGGGTACTGGAGAGCACACTTGGAAGAAGGAAAATGGTTAGATAGCAAAGTAACCTCAGCTATAGCTTGTTAATGCATGTGATGCAGGCAAGAAGGAGTTAATTACTCTACAATTAAAGGTGCATCTTTTTAATACTGTTGACAATGCATTTCAGTTCCTCACATTTATTTCCATGCAAAGGCTGAAACCCCACCTAAGTAGGTTGTGCTTATAAAGGCTGTTAGCCCTGAATCCTTTCACTACTATTTCTGGAAACAATTCTAGTCTTGCTTGACGGGGGAAAAATGAAATCACAACCTATTTCCTCATAATCAAGGTAAAATAGATCAAATAGTGTTTTTTGTTCCCAAAATAATGCCCTTCTACAGTTACTGAAGTATGCTGCCTAAGGACAATGCACCCCTTGCTATTCTGTAAAAAATCAATTTATTAGATCATTCTGCCTTCTACTGTGATCAAAGCCACAAAGTATAAGTGTTATATAAGATTATCAAACCAGGGGCGTAACTAGCAAAGACAGGACCCCATAGCAAACTTTTGACTTGGGGCCCCCCCCCCCCAAGGCATAGCGCCCCCTCTCCTTGACCCCACACAGTATAACGCCGCATTTGCACACAAATGTACCATAAAATCTCCTCAACACAGTAAAATGTCCAATAGTGGCCCCTCCACACAGTATAATGTCCCATAGCAGCCCCTGCACACAGTAAAATATTCCATAGCATCCCCTCCACACAGTAGAATGTCACATAGTGGCACTTCCACACAGTATTATGTCCCATAGTGGCCCCTCCACACTGTATTATGTCCCTTAGTGGCCCCTCCAAACAGTATTATGTCCCATAGTGTCCCTTCCATACAGTATTACTGTATGTCCCATAGTGGCCCCTCCACACAGTATAATGTTCCATAGTGGCCCCCCCCACACAGTATTTTGTCTCATATTGGCTCGTCCACACAGTATTATGTCCAATATTGGCTCTTTCACACGATATTATGCCACATAGTGGACCAGAGGCCCAGGGGAGGTGACAAACATATAACCTGTGTTACTCACCACTCCTGGACTCTGGCACGACTCCCTGCTGTTTTCTGCCCTCTTCAGTGTCGGCACAGACGTGGGTTACGCCGGTATCATTATGGTCATTATGCGTCACGATGCCAGTCAGACCCATGTGACGTCACTACAGAGGCCCGAAGACGGCAGGGGGCGCACTGGACCCCAGGAGAGGTGAGTAACACTGATTTTTATGTTTGTCTCCTCTCCTAGGCCTCCAGTCATGATACTCTGGGGTCTAAAGAGACCCCAGAGTATAATAATAGCAGAATTTGTTGGGGTTCACCCAACAAATACTATTGCCACAGGCCTGCGGCCTTGCCAAACCCTGCTCCTGCGCAAGGATGCTTCCGCTTCCCCTTCTGCCCTCCAGGGTGCTCCAGCGACATGATATGGGATGCAGAAGGGGAAGTAGAGGTGGCCGTGTGCAGGAGTGGGGATCGGTAAATTTATAGGGTCTGTTACCTGCTACGGTGCTACTCACACCACTATATAAAACCAATAGTACTTAATGGCATTTTCAAAAACTATTTTCTCCCTTCTTGCAGATTTGACAGGAAATCTTTAAAGCCATAACTAAGCATTTTACGCACCAGTCAAGTTTATAAAAGAATGTTCCATTTAACACTTTTTTCACTGAAGTGGAAACAGAAGTGATACCCATTTTAATTGTGGAACTTGTTTTTACACCTATGGATGGTTGCATTAATAGTAGAATATGACTGTATAGCAACAAATCTTTCTCAATCCAGTTTTATATTTAAATACTGAAGTTTCAGAAATTTAGCTCTAGTAAATCTCTAGTGTTACCCCAAGACACTTCATATTTTCTAAGCAATAATATGTTATTAATACTAACAATAGTATATTATTTCCAGTGGAAGAGTGTGTACAAGTTAAACTGGTATTTCAAGGAGTAACAGATCAATGTTTAGCTCTGCAGTGCTAGAGATCCCAGTGCCCTCAAAGTGGTCAAAAGTATCCAAGTAGGTGAGCTGTGATCATCACCTATTGTTAATGACGTGATCCTGTGTTTTGTCTTCAGCTTTTATGTACGATTCCTGCTACTTGTCATTGTAATGCTACCTGTGATGATGAAATGACCGCTGATCTCTACAGAACAGGAAGTGTCAGTCTATTGTGAGGCTCAGTGGTTAGTGTGTAAACTTCAGTGTTTCAAGATTATTTTTTAACAGACAGTATGGCATGGGGAATAAGCTTGAAAATGTCTT
Source organism: Leptodactylus fallax (assembly GCA_947044405.1). Classification (NCBI taxonomy): domain Eukaryota; kingdom Metazoa; phylum Chordata; class Amphibia; order Anura; family Leptodactylidae; genus Leptodactylus; species Leptodactylus fallax. The sequence continues at coordinate 6,018,795 of CAMRHE010000098.1, read as the reverse complement.
AAAATATGTTTAACATAAAAAGAATTTGATTTGAACAGTATGTCCCTATTGGGCAATACATTAGCTTTAAAAGCTTTGCTAACTATAACCAGATACCCCACAGCACCATTGAAGTAGCAGAAGATTAATTCAGTGAACAGAGCCTAGCAAAGCTATAAAACTTAGGAAAATGACAGTATCTACCAGAACTAAAGAAAAATAGCAGAGCCGTTCTATAAAGCTTTGAAATTGTATGCAATTAGATGCAGCAGAAAGCTGAAAGTCACAGGAAGCTAATGAGAGAAAGTCTTCTAGTGACCCCTCTACCTTAAGTAACTAGCCTACATTCTCTTTCTTGTATCGGAACCATATACTTAGTACCATGAACCAGATGAGATTCTGTCAAACAGGAAAGAAGGGAGAGTATAAGGGAAAGTATCCATTTGTGGTAACCAAGAAGAAAGCACATTGGCGATATCTCCAGTGAGGGAAACCCATATGGATGGAATGTATGTGTGTACCAGACAATGATACAGAAATTATGCTCATCAAAGTAAAATATAGAGCATCTGGGGAACACATGAATCATCATCACTGATCAGAATTTCATTGTAAGAAGGAGAAAATGATAACAAGAGACATCTTACCACAATTGTGACATCATTTGAGCTATTGCAAACCCTGGAGTTTTGGGGTTTCTTCTACCACATCATCCCACACATCAGTAAATATTTCAGCTTCTCAGTAGGATTCTTAAATACCAGACATGGTTTGTGTATGTGGCTTTCCCTTTCTAAATGTAAAGTATGTTTACTGGGTAGAGCAATAAATTCATCATTTTACTGAATGCTAAGATTTAAAGAGGAACTAGGCTCCTCTTCAAATCTAAGCTACAGGGGCCGCAATGCAATAAAAGGGAATCTCTTATTTGAAGCTACTGTAGTATTATCAGAATTGGACCCATTACACATGTGTGTGATTGTTGTTTTAAGCCTGTAGCATTGTAGGGAGATCACATTACCATCCATATCATACATGTGCCATCAACTAAATACAGGCAGTCTTTATGGCACCTTGGGTTTTACACCCTAAACTGGTCCCAGCACCAAGTAATGGCCTTTCGTATGGTGTCCCTCATTAAGCCTTCTGTTGCTGGAAAGTCAAATTATAAGCTTTTAAAACCTTATAAAAATTTACCTAGTTATTATTACCTAGTATTGGGGGACGAGGGGAGCAGCTTCTAGGCACACAGTCATCATACTAAATCATACCCTGTGAGGCCAGCAGTTAGATAGGGTACAGTGGCGTAACTAGGAATGGCTGGGCCCCAAGGCAAACATTTGACATGGCCCCCCCCCCGAACCGCTACCCCCAATCGCCGCCCCCCGGATCACCCCCTCCACCCCCCCCCCCCCAAAAAAACGCATTCCTGCGCACACTATTATGTGCCATAGTGGCTCCTGCACACAGTATCATGCCCCATAGTGGCCCTTGCACACAGTATCATGCCCCATAGTGGCCCCTGCACACAGTGTCATGCCCCATAGTGGCCCCTGCACACACTATTATTCCCCATATTGGCCCCTGCACTGAGTATTTTGCCCCATAGTGGCCCCTGCACACACTATTATATGTCCCATTGTGGACCACCCATGAACAATTATTATACTCTGGGGTCTTTTCAGACCCCAGAGTATAATGATCGGAGACCCAGGGGAGGATAGAAACATAAATAAACAACGTTGCTTACCTGTTCCTTGCTCCGGTCCACTCCCTGCTACTTCGGCCTTCTTCAATCTTGGACCAGGCCAGCGTCACATGATGTTGCGGGCCGGCATCGCGATGCAAAATGACGTCCGCTGACGTCTGGGACGTCACAAAACAGGCCCGAAGCCTGGAGAAGCGTAGGAGAGGTAATTACATTGTTTTTTATGTTCCCTCACCTCCCCTGGACCTCCGATTATTATACTCCGGGGTCTTTTCAAAGACCCCGGAGTATAATGATAGCAGAGATTGTGGTGTTCGGCCCGCGGCCTCACATACCGATCCCCGCTCCTGCTCACAGCCGCCTCCGCAGAATCGGAAGTGCAGATGGCCGTGAGCGGGACCCCGGGGAACGGTAAGTATATAAGGGCCCGTTACCTGCTGGGGTTACTCCAGCAGGTAACGGCCTATTAAAAAAAAAAAAAAAAAAAAAAAAGCATCGGGGGCCCGCGGGGCCCCGTAATGTCCCGGGCCCTGTGGCAGCTGCTACCGCTGCTACTCCGGTAGTTACGCCCCTGGTAGGTTATCAGGCTGAGGTTAGACAGTCGCAGTCATGCTGCACAGGGTGTGAATTAGTGTGATGGCTGCATGACTAGATGAAAATGTGCCCCCTGACCTTGTGACTAATGAAGGTAAATTTTTATAAGGTTTTAAAGGAAAAGTCATTACTTGATACTGCACACACTGGGACCATTTAAGGTTGCAAGCATCCTAACTTTCTGAGCCCTGCTGTGTGTCCAAACTGCATTTTATTCCCACATTGTATGTGGCAGAGGAACCTTTGGGGCCCCCTCAGGGTCCAGGATCTGGTAGAAACTAAAATGGCATGTGCACTAAATATGCATATTTCTTGGAAAATTACCATTTTTACCTTGCACATTATTTTGTGGGAAGCACACTTGGGCTCAAAATGCTCACTATAATGTAGTTTCTTCAATAGGTAATTTCTTTAAATTTTACCTCAGAGACGCTGCAATTGCACAGCAATGCAGTGTACATAACCAAATTAGGCCTCAAATATGCGTGATGTTCTTTCATTTCTATGCCCTGTTGTATTTCTAGGAAAAAGATTAGGGACGCATGTATGGTGCTTCCAAAATCAGGAAACAGAACATAATAACTACAGAGCGTACTTTTCACAGTGCCACAAGCTGTGTATGACATATTAGACACCAACATAGTATATCTTGGAAAATTTCAGTTTTCATTTTGCACCATCCACTATGCATTTCTTCTTAGAAAACATTTCTGGGGTCAAAATAATAACTGTACTCACTAATACATTTTTTGAGGTTTGTAGTTTCCAAAATAAGGTCACTTTTTTGTACTCTCCACTGTATTGGCACCTTAGGGATTCTGCAAATGCGCCATGGTACCTTCTGTGCCCTGCTGTGTGCCTAAACAGCAGTTTTCATCTACATGTGCGGTACTGGGGTATTTCTGAGAAATTGTGTATCAAATTGTGGAGCACATTTTCTCCTTTAACCCATTGGGAAAAGTATAGGGCTAAAATGACATTTTATTGGAAAAAAAGAAGTTTTTAACTTTCACGTCCCAATGTTAATAAAATCTGTGAAACAGCTGTAGGCTCACTATACTGCTTCCAAAATTCCTTGGGTGGTATAGTTTGCTTAATGGGGCTTACTTTTGGGGGCTTCTAAAATTTTAGGGGCTCTGCAATTGCGACATAGCACCCGAAAACCTGCCCTCCAAAACCAAATAGCGCTCTTTCTGTCACAGCCCTGTCATATATCCGGGCAGCAATTTACAACCACATATAGGGTGTTGCTGTGTGCAGGAAAAATTGCATTGATGGTATGATGCTTTGTCTCCTTTAGGCCATGTCTGGGGCTGTGTCACCATTAACATTTATCCCCTATCTATAGGATATGGGATAAGATCTGTTTGGGTCTATCTGCTAGGACTCCCAACAATCTCCATAATGGGGTTCTGTAGTCTATGGGACTGCCAGAGAGATCAGGAGCTTGGTGGGGGTCCCAAAAGTTGGACCTTTACTGATCTGACATTTATCTCCTATCCTGTGGATAGAAAATCAGTGTCCATAAATATTGGCATAACCACTTTAAGTACATTTACAAAGATTTATTAAAGGGGTTTTCGTCCCAAATCAAGTTTTCATACTGATGACCTATCCACAGGAGAAGGTGCTGCAGTTCACCTGAACAATTGCTATGCCATGAAGAAGTGGTGCCGCATGCACTGCCTGTCTATTAGCAGCTTCCAGCACACGGAGGCTGCTGCAACAACTGATCAGGTGTTGGACCCCCAAAGATCACATACTAATGACCTATCTTGTAAATAGGTCATCAGTATGAAAACTTAATTTGGGGCCAGTAAACCCCTTTAATACTGCCCTAATTAACTAATAGTGTCCACCCAACTCATCCCACTGAATCCCCATGAATCCCCATCTACATTCCCTTATACATGTATGTGTGTGATGGAAAAATAACAGAAGGATTCATACACATACATATGGCATGCACCCAAAACACCTTATTTTTTATGTATTTACTCATATATGTTCTATTTATTTTAAATGCTTTGCGTATGGAACATAAAATAAATTCTAATCGCGATGGCAGATATAAATTTGAGTTACTAGAAATACATGCTTTTCTATTCCTGAAGTGTTTCTTATTATTTTATGCGTTTTTCTCACCATATACATGCATGCAAAATACAAGTAGAGAACATAGCTATTTTAATTTTTTTTTTTTTTTAGTGAAATACAGACACTTGTTTTCCCCACAAGCACTTCCCCTACATACATACATACAAAATACATTAACCTCATACTTCACATATACAGCCCACGCATCAAATGCATTAACTAAAGCTCCCACAAGACACTTCCTGCCCCAGTGAACACCATTTTTACATGACTTACGTCTGTCAATTTAGTGCAGTCAGATAATATCTTATAGGTTTTAATAATTGCAGGGAAAAACAAACAAAACAGCTTTGGATTTTACTCATGATTTTATGAAACGTTGCCTTGCTGCAAGACGGAAGTGGTATCTTCCTCTTTCTTCTGCTTAAAATAACTTCAGTATTTCATGTGTTGTGCCCCAGTTATACACTACAGAAAATTTACAAAGCAGAAATGTAATCACATAATTGACAAGTTTCTATGTTGTGGACCACATTGGTCAAACCACAATGCCATTTTGATTAACTCCTTACCAAACTAAAATTGCCATTGGCATACTTGCAGTCATGAGAAATACAAAGTACACACGCTTTGAATTTACATTTCAAGATATAATGAAAAAACGTCTAATCCATAGAAGGTCTTAAAATGCAATCTCAGGTGAACAATAACACACAATAGATACCACCATTTCATTATTTAAGAAAAATTAAGCCAATATGAAAAACCCATAGGTGAAAAATTAAGTACACCCCTGAATAAATAGCTTGTAGAACCACATTTAGCAGCAATAGCAGAAGTAACAATCTATGTAACCTTAACTGTTTAAGTATGATTGCATATGGGCAGGTATGAGCATCAAGGAGTTCCTGTTTTAAAGCAAAAATTCAGTCAAAATGTAAAAAAATATATATTTTGTGTGCTGATATATTTGTTTTCTCTGTGCACTGAATGACGGTAATTGTCAGCATTAAATGACTGCCATATATTATAGATGTATTTATCTCTATCTGGGAGTCTGTCAGAAGCCTGTGTATATCTGTATTTGTAGAAAATTATGTAACCATACAGTATATACAAACAGAACACACACATATAGACACAGCACGACTGGCAGCCAGCACATTCCACGGTCCATTATATGTAAGGATGGTAAACACTATACTCCTTTGTAACACATATAGTGCAGATGTATCATTTATTCTTGGTTGTCTGCTTCTTTAAATGGACAGATTAGTTAAAGGGTTTCCCATCTTAGTTTTAGGGGAAACGCTGCAGCAAAAAAATGCACCTGCAAAGTGGATGGAATTCTGGCTAATCCCATCCACACATTGCAAAAAAAAAAAAATCCGCAGCAGAAAAGCTGCATTTTCAAAAATGTTCACAGGTGACTTCAAAAAGGGGTGTGTCCTTTATAGATCACACACAGCTAATGCGCTGCTTAACCCTCTCCCACTGGTGACATTTTTCGATTTTCGTTCTTGACTCCCCGAATTCCAAACCCCATAATTTTTTTTATTTTTCTATTCACAGAGCCATATGAGGACTTAATGTTTGTGGGACAAATTGTTCTTCATAATGGTACCATTTATTTTTTCTGTACAATGTACTGGGAAGCTGGAAAAAAATTCAGAATGTGGTGGAACTGGAGAAAAAGTGCAGCCAAAATGACATCTCATCTGTATTCTATGTTTCAGTACAATTCTGGAGGATACCACATTTATATAGTTTTATTTACATTTTAACCTCTTAACAAAAATCCAAAAGTTTGCAAAAAAAATTTTTTTTTCTTAAAGTCACCATATTCTGACACCAGTAACTTTTTTTATATTTCAGTGTATGGGAATGAATAGGACATCTTTTTTGTGGGGCCAGGTGTACTTTTTAGTTATACCATTTTGGGGAATGTCTATTACTTTGATTGATTTTTTTATTAAAATTTTTATCAGAAACGAAGCAGGAAAAATATTTTTATAATTTTATAGACCGGGTGTTACATGGTGGTTCAGTGGTTAGCTCTGCAGCCTTGGAGCACTGAAGTCCTAGGTTCAAATCTGGCCAAAGACAACATCTGCATAGAGTTTGTATGTTCTCCCTGTGTTTGCATGGGTTTCCTCCCTTGCTCCAAAGATATACTGATAGGGAATGTAGAGGGTGCGTCTATATGGGACAGTGATTGACGACAAGTGCTGCGGTATATGATGGTGCTATATAAGTAAGCAAAATAAATAAATAAACAGGGATACCTGATGTGTATGTGTCTCACAGAACCAGCAGCTATGGTGGCCGCTCAGCTCCTGAATAGCTCCATATTTAAATACCTGATATCCGCCATACTATTACAGCAGATTGTCTGGAAGGTGTTATCAACTTCCTAATATTGATTTTCCTTAGTATAGGCCATCAATATTAGGTTTGTGGGGGTCCGACAACTGTGCAGATCAGCTCACTGCTCACTCAGTCAATGTAAATGTGGCTTTAGGTATGGCAGCGCTGGACTTCAATGGGGCAATACTGGCAACAGCTGATCTGTGGGTCCCAGCTGTTGGACCCTTTCAAATCTAATATTGATGGGCTATCATAAGAATAGGCCATCAATATTAGAAAGTGGATAATCCTTTTAAGGGATTGCCTCCTGCAGACATTAAGGAAAATAACTGCTGTGTAACCACATGTCACTGCTAAGGAGAAAATGCAAAACCAGTTTGGTAAAGTGATGTCAACATGCACAGAAGGATCGAACAAGGTCAAAGACACACGAAAAAGTGAAATCCAGAGACTGGAGGAATGAATAAAACACAATTGTATTCGAGTTGCATTAAAAACAGTCCTTCAAACAGCCAGCCCATGGAACACCCTGGCAAATATCAATACGTTTCAGATTTCCCATACTTCTTCATGACTATTACACCACAGAAAGGAGAGACAATTAAAAAGCCTCCCTATGAACACATGACTACACGATCGGCTTAGCGCTATATGTTACTGCTGTATACTGAGAGTGTTATAGACAATTATCTAAGTAATAATAATAATAAACTGCCAGGAAAAAAAGTGTAATTGACAGGGCGACTGGATTAGGGGGTATCAAAACCAGGAGGCTCCCTGCAGGGTGGGTTAACTTCGCTGCATTAAGTTGAAGGTGAGTTGACAGTTGAGGTCTGTGTGAAGTAACATGGCCCTTCGATGTGGCTCTTGTGGAGTAAATAGGAACCATAAATAGAGGAGTTCAATTGTTGCTCAAGAGTTATATTCCATTCAGTTATGTGGAATGTGTCATCAGAAAAAAGACCTATTGTCCAAGTCTGATGCCACACACCACATTATGGAAATGTTATCTAAACCAGGATTGGATTTAGCAGAAGGGAGAAGTATAAATGCTTACATTATATTTTCCATTCCTTTTCAAGCCACACTTGACTTTGGCTCAAGAAATGCAGAAAAATCTGCCACAAAAAAGCAACATTTCCTCAGTGTGTGTTTTTGTTTGTTAAATATTTAAAAAAAAAACAGAAAAAAACCGCTGCCATTTACAGTACTAACAAAGTGAATCAGATTTTGGGTAATCACATTTACACATTGCGATGAAAAAACACTTCAAATGCTGCAAATGTTGAATTGAAGGGAAAGCGCCATAAATACGAACCGGTACAGTATAGCACCTGCTCTTGCTCTTTACTACGCCCAACGGCTGTGTGAATGGGCCCATAGAAATGAATGTGACCATATTTTGATCCACTATTGTGGATTTGCAATTGTGAATCTAAGGACACACATTGCAGAAAAGTTTTTTGTGGCTACAAAAGGAAGCTCTTATACTTTCCCCCTTCTGCTCAATCCATTCCTGGCTTTGGCTCCAAAAAAAAAAAAATCTGCAACAAAAAAAGCAGCTTTTCTGCAATGTGGGGCCTTAGCCTAGAAGGTGGTTTCACACTACAGTTTTTAACACCATTTTTCATGGAGCTTTTTGTACTATAAGAAAACAAACGCTAGGATAAAGCTGTTACTATCATGTTTTAGGCCGGAGCCCCACGTGGCATATACGTGGCTGCATTTTACAGTCCTTGCAAAGTGGATTCTAGCGAATCCCATGCACACATTACAGAAAAATATGTACAGTGGACACGCTGCAATTTCCAAAACCGGTGCGGTTTTGGAAATCGCAGCATGTCAATTATACCTATGGAAACGCAAGTGGTTTCCCTATAGGTATAATGGAAGCAGAAGGGCCGCAGAGGAAACCTCTACGGACTTTCTGTGAAAAGCACTGCAGGAAAAACCACGATGAGTTGCCGCAGCGGCTTTTTTTACTGCTGCCCGCTTTGTGGTACCTTATCCTGAAGGATTATAAATTTCACCATCCTATTCTGCCATAGGT